>VZRW01008159.1:128623-139083 GCA_013398125.1 Aegotheles bennettii | reverse complement strand
TGTCATTGATCTCCATTTGGACATCAAGTAGCAAATTCCTTATCGACTGCNAGAGCACTGGTCCCAATACTAACCCCCTAATCACTTGTCATTGATCTCCATTTGGACATCAAGTAGCAAATTCCTTATCGACTGCGTGGTCCATCCATCAAATACATGCCTCTGTAATTTAGAGAGAAGGATGTTATGCGGGTTGATATCAAATGTTTTGCACAGGTCTAGATTGATGAAATCAGTTGCTCTTCCATTATCCACCAACACTGTAACCCTGTCATAGAAGGCCACTGAATTTGACAGGCACAATGTCACCAATGATCTCCTTCTTTTCCATGTGCCTTAGCATAGTTTTCAAGAGGATCTGCCCCATGATCTTGCTGGGCACAGAGGTGAGGTTGACTGGCCTGTAGTTCCCTGGGTCTTCTTTATTTTTCTTTTTAAAAATAGCAGTTATGTTTCCCCTTTTCCAACCAGTGGGAACTTCACTGAACCACAATGGCTTCTCAGATGTGATGGAGAGTGGCTTAGGAACTTCATCTGCCAGTTGCTTTGGGACTCACTGATGTATCTCATCAGGTCCCATGGACTTGTATACCTTTAGGTTCCTTCGGGGGTTTCAAACACAATTTAACTGTGGGTGGCTCTTCATTTTCCCAGTCCTTGTCTTTGCCTTCTGTGACTTGGGCAGTATGTCTTGAGCACTTGCCAGAAAAGGCTGAAGAAAAATAGTTACTGAGTATCTCAGCCTTCTCCATATCTCAGGTAATCAGGTCTCCTGTTTCCTTCTGTAGAAGGTTGACATTTTCCCTGGCCTTTCTTTTATCACTGATATACCTACAGAAGCTCTTTTCATTGCCCTTGATGTCTCTGGCCAGATTTAATTCTGTGAAGGCTTTAGTTTTTCTAACACTATCCCTGGCTGCTTGGACAATTTCTCTGTATTCCTCCCCAGGCTACCTGTCCTTCCTTCCATCCCCTGTAGACTTTCGTTTCTGTTTGAGTTTGTCCAGGATTTCCTTGTTCATCCATGCAGGCATCCTGGTGTTTTTGCCTAACTCCATCTTTGTTGTGCTACAGCTCTTCAGAGCTTGGAGGAGATGATCCTGGAATAGTAACTGCCTTTCTTGAGCCCCTTTTCCCTTCAGGGCTTCATCCCATGGTACTCTACCAAGTAGGTCCCTGAAGAGACCAAAGTCCGCTCTTCTGACTGGTTGGGATATTCCAAATTATCTCAGCAGTTGTGAGCTTAATAAAACCACTTATACCAGTTTGTTCTATTTTGAACATGAAAACCAGAGTTCTAACTTTTTTTTTTTTAATTCAAGGATTTTAGTTTTTTTTCTTTGTTTTAAATACAGATGCTCTTTTGTTAATATATACTTTTATATTTGTCTTTGGATGGATTAATAGAGCTATTTTTAAATTATGTAATGTTCTGATGGTTAGAAATAGTTCTCCCATAGATACTTTTTTCCAGTGCCAGCAGCTTTGGAAGCTATTTTTGCACATATTTAGTTGTTTAAAACTCAGAAATTCTTTTATTTTATATGTCTGTTAATGAGAAAAAATATATTCATAAAATATTTATTTTAAGCAAGGCAATAGCATGCTGCCTGTAAACATCTATTTATTCCCCAGGATTTATTCAGAACCATCTGCTTAAAGCAAGTTAAGCTGTTTCTTATATCTTAATAAATTCTACTTTATTTTCTCACAAGGAACATATTTTTCCTTCTCCAGTTCTGTAAGGCTATGAAGTTCTGATAACGAATACATTCAATTATTTATATTTCTCATTTCTGTAATTCAAGAAGCTTCACTTTCAGAATTACCTTTTTACAAATTAATACGGTTTTTGAGATGAAAATTAGTGCTTGAGTTGCAGACAGAGCTTTTTTAATAATTTTACTTTAGCAACAGTGTTGCAAAGACTGTCTCCCACTGCCATAGGGGCAGCTGTGGCACTGAAGTGCCAGGGTTAGTTCATTGCTCAGAAATTTTAGCACCTGTCCTCACACAACACACCAAATTTCTGTGCCAGGACAGTCATACTCCCCTACACCTATCCATGCAGACAGCCACCATGCAAGTGCATTCACAATGGCCCAAACCCCTGGTAAGCATGGATTCATACTAATTGTGGCTCTAATCAGGGTACAATATGCAACTGATTTTTTTCCCAAGTCTGGGGACAAAGATCTGGTCCCAGAGCTTTGTCCTTTTGTGGTTTCATGGTCCCTGCTGCAGTAAGGGTTGCTGGTGGTGGTTCCTCTGGGGCCTTAGTTGAGTCACATCTCAGACTTGCTTTGCTATGGTGGGTTATGCCACCACTCTCCTTGACCAGAAAACTACATGGACTGTGATACCAAACTTTTTTTTATGATTTTGTCTTGTCCGTCCGTCCTTCCTTCCTTCCTTCCTTCCTTCCTTCCTTCCTTCTTTCCTTTCTCAATGTACATGTTTCTATATAGTCCCCTTATAAATCACTGAAATTCAAATGTATTTTCTGTTTTGTTTTGTTTTTTCTGGTAATCTTTACTTCAGCGGATATACTTTACAATCTTTTAAGAGCAATGTAAGAGTCTTTTTAAACATCAAAAATGTAAACATTAAAGAGACCTGAGGAAATTAAATCTTCTTTGTGTCAACATTCAGTCTTGCTCAGTGTAATGCTCACATGATTTTCTGCCACAGTTATAGCTGCCACTGGTTCTACCATAAACATTCTTAAACAGATGAAGTAAGTATTTGTGATGACTTATCTTAAAGTATAATTTCCCTAATACTTCATCATCTAATGATTAAAACATATATTAACTGGCTTGTGGGTATGCTTTAACTTCAGACTAAAAATGGCTTTATTTGAAAAAAGGAAAGATATTATGGAAGATATTACTGATCTTATTTTATTCTTCTCTTTATAATCTCGTAGATGGATCAGAAGGTTCAACAGAGAGTAATGATCACCATTATTCTATTGACATACGAGGTGCTTATATATCATCTGAGGATCCAGTGAAGTCAGAATATAATTTTCTTACTACTTAAATGTATTTATGGCAAAAGAAAATCCATGACAAGTTGAAGAATTCATCTACACAAGTTATGAATCGCAGCTGAGGCTACAGACTCTTTGTGTTTCTCTATCAAATTGCCATTTCTATTTTCTAACTGACATGCTGTCTGTCAGCACTATTTGATACTCTCATTTCTCTGTTCTTTCTACCTCAAATTGAGCTGAAATTCTACAAAAAGTAGCACAGACATCACAATAGTTGATTGCTAAATGAATACCAACTCTATTAAATCACAAATATACTGGAAAATAATCAAATCCCTACTGAGAACAACCAATTTCTGCACTGCAAAGATGCCTTAACAATGGAGTTATTTGAGAATTGTTCATATTTCTCTGAAGAGACTAATTTAGAAATGAAGTGACAAAAGGACTGGAGAACTGTGAAAGGGGAAAAGATAAGCCATTTATTATCTTCAAATAGTTTTACTAGTTCGGGGAAGTGAGAGTTGAAGCAAAAGAAAACATCCAACAGCTAGAAGAAAGAAGAAAGCAGCCAAAGATGAGTCAGCAAGCTTGCCAGCTTAGTGAAGATATTCATAAACTAGGAAGAAAAGAGGAGTGAGATTACAAGACACAGTCAAGCGTAGGAATGGTGGACACAGAGGAAAGCCAAAGATCCATGGTAACAGGATCCTTCAGCCGGTCTTCATAAGGCTTGTTTTCCAGACCTCTCACCAGCCTCGTTGCCCTTCTCTGGACTCGCTCCAGCACCTCCATGTCCTTCCTATCCTGTGGTGCCCAGAACTGGACGCAGTACTCAAGGTGAGCTCTCACAAGCGCCGAGTACAGGGGCACGATTACCTCCCTACTCCTGCTGCTCACACCGTTTCTGATACAGGCCAGGATGCCGTTGGCCTTCTTGGCCACCTGGGCACACTGCTGGTTCATGTTCAGCTGTCTGTCGACCAACACCCCCAGGTCCTTTTCCGCCAGGCTGCTTTCCAGCCACTCTTCCCCAAGCCTGTAGGGCTGCATGGATTTTTTGTGGCCGAAGTGCATGACCTGGCACTTACCCTTGTTAAACCTCATGCAATTAGTCTCAGTCCAATGCTGTTGCATGAACTAAAACATGCTGGAACTGGAGTGGTACAGTGATCAAATACCTCCTTTCATATACCCCCGCAGTCTGTAGTAAGCTCCCATATGAGATGGACAACAGGCTAGCTGAAAGTTTGAGGATCAGGATCAGAAAGGAGGCCACTTTGTAGTAGGAGCATGTTGCAGATCATCCAATCATGATAAGGAAGTGAACAGGGTCTTAGAATGAAAACATGAAGTACAGGTACACACATAATTAACATCAGAGCTTTGTTCACATATATAAAATTAATTAAGGAAACAGCAAATAATTAATAAAAGTAAACCTTCCCATCTTCTGATTAACTATATTATCTGTGTTAAACAAGGTATCACTCTAGATCATTTGAAATCCATTCCTGTCTCTTTGTTTATAGGGGCAATGAATCTATATATCTCTAGGGAGGTGTCATCACTGTATGGATCAGTTCCACTTTCAATGAAATAATTTAGTATTTGTGATAAGCATGTTAATGAATATTTTTCTTAAAGCTTATGCTGCCATAATCAGTTATATACCAGTATATTTTCTTTCAAAACTTCAGGGAAAAACAGAAGAGAATAGCCAAGAGTGTATTAAAGAATGAAACTAATAACTTTTTTCAAGGAGCATTTAGATTAGAAATTTCCTCCTAGCAAAATGTTGTTTCTAGTAAAATCAAAATGTCAATATATAAGCATATTACAGATTATATATTGTTACATGCAAAAATATAAACAATATATATAAATATGAAAAGTTTTCATGATATATCTTTCATGCAAAACCAGACAGTGACAGTGTATAAATTCTGTTGCTGTAATTGCAAATATAGTTGAGTTACTAGGCAGAAGATCACAGTCTCATTAAGACTGTATTTAGTGGCAATAGCTTATTCACGCTTCAGAAGGATATGAAAAAATTAGAAAGGGATAAAACCAGTTAGAAGAGTGATTTTTACTCTGCACTTGCTAAATACTAACACTGCAAATGAGAGTCAACATAATTAGATTAGGAAGGTCAAGAAAACATCTTGACCACAAACCATATGTTTCTAAATTAAAGGAGAGAATGATAGCTGACAACTCTTCAACACAACACAGTCATAGAACTGCAGTATCATAATTTGCACAGAGAGGGACTTCTACAGGTTATCTAATTCAGCTTCTGCTCAAAACAGATGTAACCAGATCAGACTGCCCATAGTTGTGCCCTGTTGAGTCTTGAACACATCCAAGGATGGAGATTTCACAACCTTTCTCACCAACCTCTTCCACTGTTTGGCCACCTTCATGGTTAAGAATTGCTTCCTAATATTTATTTGGAATTTCCCATATTCTAACTTTTGTCTATTGCCTCTCATTGTATCACTATGCACTTCCAAGAAGAGTCTAACTCCATCTACTCTGTATACTCCAATCAGGCATTTGTAAATAGCACTAAGATGTCCCCTGAGCTTTCTTTTGGCTGAGCTAACCCAGCTCTCTCAAGCCTTTTGTCATATGTCTTGTTCTCCAGCTCCTATCTTCTTGTCAACATTCTTCTTGTACTGGGGAGCCCAAAACTGGACAGAGCACTCCAGATGTGGTCTCTTCAATGTTGGGAAAAACATCACTTCCCTCCATCTGCTGGCAACTCTCTTCCTGATCCAGCCCAGGATGCTGTAGGTCTTCCTTGCTGCAAGGAAACATTGCTGACTCATGTTCAACTTGTCCATCAGTACCCCTAGGTCCTTCTCTGCAATGGTGTTTTCCAGCTGACTAGCTGCCCGCTTGTATTAGCACATGAAGTTATTTCTTAACAGAGGCAGAACTTTGCATTGCCTGTGTTGAACTTTATTAAATTTATGTTTGTCTATTTCTTCAGCCTGTCCAGTTCTCTCTGAATAACAACTCTGCCTTCTACAATATTGAACTCTCCCCTTGCCAACCTGTCATATGCAAACTTGATGATTCCACTCTGTCACACTATCCAGTTTGTTAGTGAAGACATTAGACAATAGTAGTTACACTGCTGATCCCCGAGGAACTCCACTTACTAGTTACTTATTAGTTGCTAGTGTAAAGCTATATTATACACCACTGATCACAAGTCTTTGAGCACAGGACCCCAACAAATATTCCACTCACTTTATTATCCACTTATCTTCCACTAATTTGCTAATAGGAGACTATGGAAGACTGTTTCAAAGGTCTTCATAAAGTCAAAGTGTACAATATGCATTGTCCTTCCTTAATCTGCAGCATCAGTCACTTCATTATAGAAAACAACAAGTCTGATCTGGCATTTTCACTTGTTAAACCCACAGTGGCAGATTCCAATCACTCTTTTCTTTCAAGTATTTGAAAATGGCTTCTGAAAGATTTTTGTCCATAACCTTCCCCAGATCTGTGTGAACCTGCAGACCTGTAGTGCTCTGGATTCTCCTTCTTCAACATGAGTATGACATCTGCCATTTCTGAGTCATCAGAAATCTCCCCATGATTGCCTCGACCTGCCAAAGCTCACGAAGGATCACCTTGCAATGACATCAGCCAGCTCCTTTAATACCTTCAGGTGTATGCCTGTCTGAATTTGTAGACTTCTGCATATTCAGGTAGGTTAAATGAACCTGAACTTTTTCTTCCTCTACTGCAGATACTGCTTTACATCCACAGACTCTGCTTAGAGGTACAGGAATCTCAAGTCCTTAAGTCAAGCCCTACCAATGAAAATTGAGGCAAAAGTCATAAAGACTTTTCCCTACTGCTTGCCACTATCATCTCTGCCCTGTCAAGAAATTTACTCTAAAAGAAAAAAGTTATATTATTAAAAACTGAAAATAGATATATCCAAATTGTGCATTTTTTTTCAGCTGCAGAAACATGGAATAACTTCACTAGTCCGTTCATAAACCTACACCCTAAATGAAAGTTTATGTCAATCTAAGATAGAAGTTTGATACAGGAATACATCAATATATTTCAACAGTTTGTGTAAATGTCATTCCTACTTGTTCTTTTTGGATTTACAGCCTACAAATTTGTCTCAATGTATGTACATTAACCACCAAACACTGCTGGGAACAAAGTGAGGTAAGAAACGTAAGTGGGATATATTATCAGAAAACCACTGAGAAAATAGTACTATGATCCAAGACTTGGTTCTCCTTACTCTTGGGATCTTTTTATTGGATGGCAGGAAGATATACATTCATATACCAGAGAGAGGGTGTGATAATTCAAAAAGAGATCCAGAGCAACTAATTCAAGTATCTAATTTGCACTTAACTTTAGACACATAGGAACTATGCTAGGCAAATTTAATTAGTCTTGGTGAGTTTATTAGTTATCTAGGACTTGTAAGAGACTTCAATACTCCTGGACCACAACTTGAAGTCAGTTCCATGCAGCACCTTCAGTCTGATGGCAACTGAATCAAGTCCTCAGTAAAGTGGATGCTTTTAAAGATCTAATGAGAAAACTAAATCTTAAATTGTCCCCTTTCAAATGTACCTGTATGTCCATTGTCTATATTAGGAACTTTGGTACTTCCTTTAAAGGGGTTAATGTCTTAAAATTTAAGTACAAATTAGTTGTTTGTTTTAGATAGCATGATTTAAACTTAGCTTGCATATTATAGTACCTTAGTTAGCTAGGATCCACTTTAGTGTAGTGGGAGATTACTCCCGTATTAATTTAACTATGTAAAAGTAGCTGTATAGTCTAAACTAATTGTGGAAATATACTTTTTTATCAGTGGTGGTATCTTTTAAAGGCAATACAATTTGGATAGTAAAAAAAAAAATTTAAGATTAAATAAATTACACTCTGTATATGCCTTGTTCTCTCCACATCATAAAGAGAAAGAACCAAGACTACTAGTTTGAACTATTCAATTTATATTTAGTTGGCAAGTATTAGGTAGAATCCAATCATGTGAAAAAATTGCTTGATTTATTTATTATACAAGACAACTCATTATAGAAATTAGTCTTTCAAAGAATTTGGCAGAGAATTTAGAATACACTGTTGCATATAAGAATGCATTAAAGGCATTTTAAATTTTATTTTTTTTTCTAAAAGAAGCACAATATATATACTAAAAATAAACTACCTGAGATTTTCAAATAATCATAGTATTTTTTTAACAAATGAGAAAAATATTTTTATATAAAGTAGATTTATAGATAGATCTTCAAAATTTATGTTAAATCGCTTGAATTCACAGATATTAATTCTGTACATAGATGAAGTACCCTCAGAATTTTGTAACCAAATCAAAAACAAAAAACCCAACAACAAAAAAAATTCCACCAAACAAACTGTATTTTAAGTATTTGATACTTTATACTCTGAACTGAAAAATGTTAGCTTTTGCAACAGTTGTTGTTCCTTTTCTAATATCTTTGGGTTACAATTCTTCAAAACTGTTACATTTTTCCTTTTTCTGGATTAACTGGGAAATCCAGCTAGTGCTGTTTGTAAACCTTGAAATAAATTATTTTCTTATACAGTTCTTCTGGAATCATGTTACCAGTAAATGTAACACTATAATGTTTTGGTTTGTTTTTTTTTTTTCTGATCAAATTTAACATTTTATTTTAAAGAAAAATGAGTATCTCATAAAAGTGTTTACATTTTGATATCTTTATGACATTTCAGGAGCTTGTTTTCATAATTTATTTATTTATGTTTGTTTATACAAAGTTGTAAAGGGTAAAGGTGTGCTAAAACCCTCTCTTTAGCAAGTGTTAAAATAATGTTTTCCTACCAATAATATTTTGAAATCACAATCTCAAGATTAACGTTCTTATTATAGTAATATCTGATATCTTTTAACATGGAAATCTCAAGCATCCAATAATATTCTTACTTATTCTATGAGCACTTCATGTATTACACTTTTTTTCAGGAGAGGAAATTTCATTGTAAAATTTTATGCTTTCTTGAAAGGCCTTTCATTTCTGCTAGACATTTTTTTGGACAGCAATTCATAAATGCTTTTTATCATCTCTGCTTAGTTCAACAGAAGCACATCTTGGCGTTTTGGACTATCATTCTGAAGCCTATTCAGCTTCTGAAGCTGCTTGTCTATTTCTGTCCATCACCAAGTAATAACTTCTCCCTCTTTTTCTGTATAATAACTTTTCAAAATAAAGCCAGTCCCAAGTGTTCTGACTTTCTGTTATAACGGCATACTATTTCTGTTTGCATACTGTTCAGGATATTTTTTCCCATATTTTAGCATGAACTCTTGCTTCTTTCTTTCTATTTACTATTGTAGTTTTCTTATCATTATACATTCTTTACTAGTTTACTTTACCAGAAACAATGAACATTTCTAATTCATATATGATAATCTGAGGCTGAGAAACTGCTGAGATTCAGTGAATCCTAGAGTTCTCTGACTTGATCAAGGAACTGTATTAAGTAAACATATTCTAGTGACATAAAAAGAAATAAAACCATGAGAGTGAAAAAGGTTTTTTACTGAATTAACTTTCTGTTCCCACTGTTATCACATGATTTAAAAATAAGGAAAGATGAATGAAAAAAGATTAGGAAAGTTTTACACAACAATAAATCCCATACCTGGAATTCTAGGTAGGTGTGAAAGTAAGATCAATTCCATCTTACATTAGTAGTGTTTATGCCCATATTTCACACATTTTAATTTAAGTATCTAAATGAAATAATCTGCACCTTAATTTGGGATTAAAATTCCCAATAGATATGTCTAGGGAGCTGCCTAAACAGGAGCATTCGCAATAGCTTGAGATGCCTTAGTGAATCCAAGGCAGATATAATAGTGGCAGATGTAATATATGATCAATAGCAAACCTGTGTCCTACTGACAAATGGCAGATTGTGGGAAACCTGAGGCATCTCATATAGCATCAGACACCTTGTGGACAACTAAACTGAACACTAGAATGCTGATCATTATAATTGGAAATCAGATATCTTGAGCTAGATTATTTTGCCTAAATGTAAGCATAAAGGGATATTTGAGTTGTCCTCAATAATCTAAGCAGACACAAGGGATTAGCAGATATCATAAAGGACACAAGGGAGAGAGTTCTTTCTAGAATGGTAGCTGAAGATCAAGTCAGATATCACAGGTTAACTAATACCATATTTAGGCTATTGAATTGAGTTTTTATGTCTAGTTTTGAGTTATTCACACTGGATAATTTTATAAACATGGAAGAAAAAGAAGTGTACCTAGAATATGCCTCTCACCCTAAAGTAGATACCTAAAATAAGTCAGAAGAATCACTTCATTCAGTGTCTACTTCCTTCCCTGAGCCTTAAGGGACTGACTAGCTGTGCTGGTTTAGCAAAC
>VZRW01008159.1:100393-124486 GCA_013398125.1 Aegotheles bennettii | reverse complement strand
ATGGAGCCAAGCTTTTTTCAGTAATAACCAATGATAGGACAAGGGGCAATGGTTGCAAACTGGAGCATAGGAGGTTCCATGTGAATATCAGGAGAAACTTTTTCACTGTGCGAGTGACGGAGCACTGGAACAGGCTGCCCAGAAAGGTTGTGGAGTCTCCTTCACTGGAGACATTCAAAACCCGCCTGGATGTGTTCCTGTGTGATGTACTCTAGGTGACCCTGCTCTGTCAGGGGGGTTGGACTAGATGATCTTTCGAGGTCCCTTCCAACTCCTAGGATTCTGTGATTCTGTGATACGTTAGGGAGTGTTCTGACTGTCTAGAACTTAATGTTAGACATGAAAAGGTGGAAAGTTTATGGGTAAGGATAAAGGAAAAGGCCATTGAGGCAGATATCTTAGTAGGAGTCTGCTACAGACCACTCAACCAGGATGAAGACACTGATAAGACATTCTTCCAGCTAGGAGAGGACTTGCGTTCACTAGTCCTTGTTCCTGTGGGAGACTTCAACTTAGCAGATGTCTGTTTGAATTACAACACAGCAGAAAGGAAACAATCCAGGAGGTTCTTGGGGGATATGGAAAATAACTTCCTGATGCAGCTGGTAAGCAAGCCAATTAGAGATGACGCCTGGCTAAACCTACTGTTTACCAACAGAGAAGGGCTGGTGGATGATGTAGGGGTTGAAGGCTGTCTTGGGCACAGTGATCACAAGATGATAGAATTCTTGATCCTTGGAGAGGTAAGGAAAAGGGTCAGCAAAACCGCTGCCCTAGACTTCTGGAGGACTGACTTTGACCTGTTTAGGACATTGGTCAAGAGAGTCCTTTGGGAATCAGTACTGAAGGGCAAAGGGGTCCAGGAAGGATGGACAGTTTTCAAGAAGGAAGTCTTCAAAACACAGGTGCAGGCTGTCCCCTTGTGCCAAAGCCCAAAACATCAGGGAAGAAGACTGGCCTATCTCAATATGGAAATTTTGTGATCACAGGAAAAAAAAAGAGAAGGACTGACAACTCATGAGGACTACAAGGGAGCTGTTAGGGTATGTAGGGAGAAAATTAGAAAGGCCAGAGCAAAGCTAGAATTAAATCTGGTTACTGCCGTAAAACATAAAAATGTTTTTACAAATGTATTAGGAACAAAAGGATAGCGAACCTCCATCCTTTATTGGTTGTGGAGGGAAACATGGCCATGAAGGATGAGGAAAAGTTTGAGGTGCTTAGTGTTTTCTTTGCCTCAGTTTTTAGAGCTAGTCTTCAGAAGACTAGCCGTCTTCATGGTACTCAGTCTCCCGAGCCAGAAGATGGAAATATGGAGCATATTGAAGTTCCCACAATCCAGTAAGAAACTGTTAGAGACCTGCTGCTCCACTAAGACATTCACTTAGACATTCTATGGGGCCTGAAAGATTCCACCCGAGAGTGCTGAGGGAGCTGGCAGAGGAGCTCATCAAGCCACTTTCTATTATTTTTCAGCAGTCCTGGTTAATTGGACAGGTCCCAGAGGATTGGAGACTGGCAAACGAGGCACCCATTTACAAGAAGGGGAGGGAGGAAAGGGGATCCAGGAAACTACAGGCCTGTCAGCCTGACTTCAGTACCAGGGAAGGTTATGGAACAGATCAGCTTGTGTGTGATTATGCAGCACAGATTATGACACCTGCAGTTAGCATGGGTTCATGAAGGGTAGGTCCTGTCTGACTAATCTGATTTCCTTCTATGACAAGGTGACCCACCTGATAGATGAGGGCAAAGTGGTAGACATTGTCTATCTTGACCTCAATAAAACATTTGATACAGTTTCCCACAACATTCTCCCAAAGAAACTCATTGCTCATGGACTGGATGGGAGTACCCTTTTCTGGGTCCAAAACTGGCTGGATGGCAGAGCACAAAGAATGGTAGTAAATTGAGTCACATCCAGTTGGTGACAAGTTACCAGTGGTGTTCACCAGGGTTCTCTGCTGGGGCCAGTTCTGCTCAATATCTTTATCGATGATCTGGATGAAGGCATCAAATGCACCATCAGTAAATTTGTGGATGACACCAAGTTGAGTGGGAGTGTTGATCTGCCTGAGGGTAGGAAGGTGCTACAGAGACCCAGACAGGCTGCAGTGATGAGCTGAGGACAATTATATGAGGTTCAACAAGGCAAAGTGCTGGGTCTGGCACCTGGGCCACAACAACCCCATACAAAGCTACAGGCTTGGAGAAGAGTGGCTGGAGAGCTGCCTGGAAGAAAAGGATCTAGAGGTGCTGGTAGACAGCTGGCCGAACATGAGTCAACAGCGTGCACAGTAGCCAAGAGGGCAAATGGCAGCCTGGTCTGTATCAGAAATAGTGTGGCCTGCAGGTCTAGGAAAGTGATTGTCCTCTTCTACTCAGCACTGATGAGGCTGCACCTGGAATACTGCATTCAGTTCTGGAGCACTCCCTACAAGAAGGACATTGAGGTACTGAAGCGGGTCCAGAGAAGGGCAACTAAGCTCATGAAGGGTCTGGAGCACAGGTCTTACGAGGAGCAGCTGAGGGAGAGGGGATTGTTTAGTCTGGAGAAGAGGAGGCTGACGGGAGACCTTCTTTCTCTCTACAACTACTGAAAGGTTGGAGTGAGGGCGTGGCCAGTCTCTTCTCCCAAGTGACAAGTGATAGGATAAGAGGGAAAGCATATATGTATGTATTTAATATGTTTAATACACACATGCAGATTCTAAATTACAAGCCTGTCCTTTTTTATATATATGAGTGGGAGAGACTCTTTTAGAAGGTAACTTACATCTGAGGTGAGATTATTTAGTCCCAAATGATGCCTCTCTTTTTCAATTAGCTGCTTTCAGTTAAGTGTCTAATGTGATATGGACTTAGTCTGGATGACTATCACGTAAAAAATTTGGACCAAGCAGATTGATAAAATAATATCTCAGATTCCTTTAGACATATTTATGGTGCTAAAACAACAGGTGTAGGGAGCTAATTTGAACATTAGGCCCATGATCATCTATGACTTTTAATTTTTAGTTTGTTCTTTGACTATGTTTTTTAGGACCCTGAGTAAGTCACTCAAAAACAAAACACAGGTTCAAGGTTCAGAAAGCATATCATCATAAAGCTATCTTATTCTGGAGACAACTTCCTAAGAGGGGATACAAATAATACTATTGTAGTATACTTTTTAATGCTCTACATTGTGCCTGTGTGCTGCATACCCTCAAAATTTGCACTTTCTCTGTCACTCATCCATATAGCAATATGTATGTTATGCATAGCCTTGGTCCACTAGGGCACCCCATGAAGTTCAGAAGACATCTAAAGTCAGGCTCTATGTAGTGTGAACATACCCACTTTGTTTTACAGGAACTAGCTCTAAAAGTGCAAAAACTAAGTCGTTCTACATCTCTTGCTCTGTGGGTTAGTAAGCATTTCCTGAAATTGCTACATTTAATACTGAAAGGTTTTAACACTGAATTAGGGGTTTGATGGTATTCTGCTACTTGTTCTACTGTCCCCTCTGACAGTCTTTGGGATTGATAGATTAACATCTTATACATAAAAATCTAAAAAGTATTACTTGTGCATTAGCAAAGATGAAGAAAACATGCCAGCTCTGTATGCATAACCACATGACTGACAAGTATGGACAATGATTATCTTTAAAGAGCTGAGAATAAAATTGCATTTTGAACCAAATGCCAGGCATTTTTCTTAGGCAAAATATCCAAGGGTATGAAGTAAAATTACACATATTAAAGTGTTTTTACATTTCTGTTCCTGAAGGTATGCAAATATTCCATTAAGGAGGATTTAACTGCAAATTTTACTTCCCTTTTGGTGGAAATTAGAAAGAGTTTCTTTGCTTCATTTTAGCAAATTATTCACTTATTTTACAGGCCATATTTTACTGGCAATAGAGGATTCAGACACATGCTGAAAGCTAACTGAGTGTTTAAGTGTTTAGATGAAACAAATGGAAGTTTTGTATGAGGGACAGACTGTTAGGAACTATATATTAATTTAATGTCTTCCATGCATGTGGGCAACAATTACGGCTGCAAGGCTTCTCTGCAGAATGATATAGAAGTAATATTTATGTCACTTAGGTTTAGATATCTGTAATACAGAAAACTGAGCTATTGCCCTAAGAAAACATTACTAACAGCAGACAAAACTGACTACTGGAGTGTAATTGAGGTTTCTAAGCATCTGGCAACATGTGGACAACTTCTCCAGGTTTCACATGGTCATATGATGAAAAGTAAGCATCCGGACCTGGTTAAACCACTCATGCCTGTCCATCTCCTGCTTTGTGAGGTATCCCATGGCATGTCAACTGTCCTGTAGCTGACACTTCAAAAGAATTTGTGTGCTCCTGTCCTGCTGTGCCATCACTACTGGTCTGAAAATATATCTCAGATCAACCAGTGTGTCTCAAATAGCAATAGATGTCTATGCAATATGCACAAGCAACTGAGTATCAGCAAAAGGTGAATCACAGTCTACAAGTATCCTCTTTCCTAAGCTAAAAAGTGTATTTAGAATTATTACATTTAGAGAAAAGTTCTGATCCTCACCATTTCCTTGTTCTTTTAACTTCCCAGATTCTCTGACTGGCTACGTCGCCCTTGTCTTTTAACTAGCCCATACCTAACCTCTTCCTCTTCTGCTCAGGATGCCATCAAATCTCTCTGTTATTCAAGTTTTTCCAACCTAGTAACTGATCTTTGTTTCCACTTTATTAATCATAGTTCTGTACTCTATATTTACCTTATCACCACTGGGAAACCCTCACTCCTGCTCATTCTAAAATGCTGTGACTAGGGCCACTTTTTACCCTTTCTCATTTTTTCATATCAGTCCTCCAAATCTTTGCGATGTCTTCCTGGTCTTCCAGTGTATAAGATGGGTTTCTCCTCATCTGCAGAGTCCTAACCACACACACTCCAGTCCTTCCTCTACTTTCTTCAGCTTATATCTGTTTCTCAGAAATTCTTACATCATTCCCCTTTTTTCTTCTGTGCTGCTCTCTCCCTCTACCCACTTGTCTTCTGTTCATATCTCAGTTCATGGATCTGAAATACTGTAAAGTGCAGCACAGATTATTATTTCATTTGGTCTATTATTTAACAACATCTAATTGTAAGGTTCTTCATAACTTGATCTTGTTGACACACAGACTCTCAATCAATAACCAATGAGGGTACTTATTACTTATCTGTAAAGGGAAGAATTTATAACCTCAACATAACATCTAGGAAGAATATCTTGCTTTAAAATAGCCAATGCCCCACAAACTAGCTATTATGGTAAGGACAAGTTTAGTGTGCTTTATTCATTCATTGGGGAATTTAAAGTCAGATCAGTCAAAGCAATAGTATGTAGTACACTTTACAAAAGGGGAAAAGAAGAAAAAACAAACTACTTAGTGCTTTTATTCAGCTTCTTAATGCACTGGAGAAAGCAGTGGTTAGAGTAGGTCATACATCAATTTATTAAAATGCTGTTTTTACATCCTAGCAGCTGACTAAAATATTTCAGTTGTAATTCATCTGAAACCAAGCTTTTCAGCCTGATGTATTAAGCTTTTGATATGAAGTGTTTTCCACCTAGTGCATCACAATATATTTTTAAAACATGAAGTTTTAACTCAGTAACTGAATGTGGATTAAATTTAGTTTCTTTAAGAAAAACAAGGCAGTTAAGATTTTTGTAGTTTTGTTTTCATATTTTATCATGTTTTATCCTCATTTTTCACTTAGAAACAACTGCTTTTACAATAGATCTGAAATGTTACAAACTCTAGTACAGTCTATTACATTAGTTAGACTGCATCTGTATGACTAGATCCTGTTGATACAAACCAAGAGTGACTCCTAATAGTAAGAAATATTTCATTTATTTTAATTTCCAGTGTACAGAAAGAAGCCTCTGTCTTGCATATGGGATGTTTTTATCATGAACTAAAGAATCAAGTGACAAATCTAGCAACTAACACTGCTGCCTCCTCCAGAACTCCTCTCCTCCAAATAAAATTAAAATAAATAAACAACCAAAATTCCCCACTTTATCATCCAAAACTAACTTAAATAAATATTCTCTGCTGCATAGTTGGAAATTAGACAGACTGGTCTCTATTTTTCCTCCTTTTTTTTTATTTCTTCTGGACTTACACAGTCTTGTTACTGCTAACTCTCTAACTTGTAACAACTGTTTATTCCCACAAATTAAATTTTTCATTATCCTGTTGCTCTGAAAAGTTTATTATAGTTTGTGGTAGGCTGAATGATATAATGAGTGAGTGTCTTTTACATCAATAGAAATATCAGAGAAGCATAGAATAGAATTTTTCTTGCAGAAAGTGTTGAAAATGAAAGCAGAGATCTGTCTCTTGGAAACAAATGTTAACAGTAAAATAATAATAATGCAGCAATAGGATACTGAAAGATATGTATCGATATTACCACAAACACAAGTAACACAGATTATTTTGTCCTACTTGGTGTGGAAATGAATGATAAACATTTTAGAGGTATGACTGATACAGCCTTTTAAAAGTACACAAGGCAGGTATGTCCTTCAGTGTTTGGGTTTATTTCCCTTGCTTCTGTACAATCTTTCTGAAAGATTTTCATTACAATATTAAGTCACTTGTTACCTTGTTCACAAATTCTACAAACGGATAACAAAGTTAATTCCAGGAGGAAATGTTCGGTATTGAATAATATTTTTTAGGACATTTTGTCTGTGCAAACATTATTTTTAGATGTGTCACTGTTTCTTAAAAGGGAACAAAAAATTTAAACACCTTACATAAAATTAACCAGACCAATCAATGTTATTCTGAGCTGAAATTTGTGATAGGTCAAGCAGATAATATCTTCCAGTAAGCAGATGTTTATGACTTTAAACGGTTCAAATAAAAAATTCGAATTTTTTTAGAACGTGCCAGACAGATTATTTTGATCAGGTTGTATTTCTTGTAGTGCATACTATCTCTAGTTTTCAGAGGTGTACAGTAATTCAATTAACCATTAGTTCCTGGGAATTTTGTGGTTAATTCCCCAGATTTCTTCTTAATATTCAACCTGTAATGTTTAAGTAAAAAAAAAGATCAAGCACAAAGTGAAATAGTTTACCTAAACTGAGATGATACCATTTTTAAAATGTTAGCTTTTATTATAAGGAGATAAAAGTAAAAAATTAATATGGTTGCTTTTAACAAAAATAAGACCAAAGTTATCCATGTAAGTGGTCATGAAAATTAAACACACAAATAACTGCCCACTCTCATTGTAACACTGTGTTCAAGTTGCCTCTGAGAGTGTTTTCTAAAGAAATTATTGAAATTCCTCTCATTGACCGAAGTGAGGACATCATCCGAAATAATTTGGGAATGATCCACATCTATGGATGTAGATGTCCATGACATGGACAAAATTACAGTAGATGGTTTTCATCATTAGTTCTTCTAGTTTGAAAATCTAGCATTTTCTATATGTGATCTAAAATATTGATTAACATTAAGAAGTTATTTGTCTATTGAAAATGGGCACTGTACATATCTGTCAATGAAATGTCCACATAGGAGGAGGACATTGGATCTAAAATGTCTCAGCGTAGTCCATGTGGGATTTTTCTTACCTAACTGTATTTAGCATCTTCTAATGTTTTAGCATTTGTATTCTACATGAAAACTTTTGACAAAGCAGAAGGCTCAGACTACTATTAGTCTTACTTGACTAGGCAGCTCTTCCATCTCTTCAGTGTTATGATGCTCAGCCTCTTGCATACAGATCTTCCAGTTTCCTGCTGCTATATTTTAATGAGTATTGGGGCCTCCTGTGCTCTGTGTGGATTTGTTGGCCATTCCTCTGGTTATACTACACATGAAATACCACTGAGACTTCAGCATGTTTGTATCAACACTGGCATGCAGACAATATGATTCTGATGTGATTCTCCATTATCACAGACACAGATAATTAAATTCTCTAAATGACTGTGGCTTTCCTAGTGGTTCCAAAATTTAACCAGAATGTCCTGTACTTCTACTGATTTCTTCTTATGATTGAAAAGATATATTTTTTCCTGTAATTAGAATATTCTCCTTTCTATTTCCTGTGTTGCACTGTGCCTCAAGCACCTTCAGTTTTGAATAACTAGGGAGTTCTGCCTGGATACTTGGAGGTTCTCACTTTCAACACTGTGATCTACCTTTCACTTGCAACTATATAATCTTTAAATTAAATTGCTGTATTAGTGTTTTGGGGTTTTTTTGCTAATAGTCTCTTGCAGTTTTTGTTTTGCTGTTATTTTTTATGGACTTACACTTGCAAAAGTTAGTATTGTTATTGTGATGGATTCTCACGGGAAGTGATTGTCACTGGGATGAGGATTCCTCTCCCTGCTCCTCATTTTTCTACCCCTCTTTTTGTAGATTTTAGTTTGTACTAGAGGAAAATAAAGACTTAATGGATGACAAAGTAGATAATTGGCATCTAAAGATGTGATCAAAGAATTAGCATATATTATTTTGTATGCACAGAGCTTAACATCAAATCAGAGTGCAATTTCTGCACCTGATCAAAACATCCTCCAGTCATCAATAATAGCATCATAATGGGGAAAAACACACTAGGACTTTAAGCAGGTTCCTGTAAAAACTACATAATTACTATCAGAAAAATACTATGGGGCAACCATCTGCTGTACTAGAAAGGACCACTGAGGACTACACTCATATGGGAGACCCCTGCCACTACAATTCCTTCGTGGTTACTGAGGAGAGCTTCCTTTTCCCCTTTCCCTTTTCCCCTTTCCTCTTTCCCTTTTCCCGTTTCCCTTTTCTCCTTTCTGCTTTTCCCTTTCCCCTTTCCCTTTTCCTCTTTCCTTCGCTCTCCTGTTTTGTTTTGGTTTTGCCTCAAAGTGACTTTTACCATTAAGAGTCAATGTATGACATCATCTATATATCTTGCATCTGTTTTTTGTTCATGTAAGCCTGTCTCAACATGCTCTCTACAATGCAAAGCTTTGGGGTGAAGGAGGTATAAAGGTGCGAAGAATAAGAGAGGATGCATCCACAAACCCCAGCAAGAGGTAAAGCATAAAGATCCAAAAGAGAAATCAGAATAGCTGTATAGTTTTAGAGGGCATCCTGAAAGAGAAGAGGAAGGACCTTGAAGCCCCACAAACACAACCTGGGTGATATTGAGGTACCCGGACACAGGTGTTTAGAGTTATATGAGATTCAGATTACAGTTCTGTAAAGCTTTTTCATTATGAGTATGATCTTTCTTCTACTATCTTGAATAGATGATGATAATGAGTTTCAGATGTTATGTTTTTATTCTAGACCTCTTTTTAACAAATTTACATACAATTTATTTTTACTAATATTTAATATATTGTTAGTATCCAAACTATTCTCTTGCAGTCAAAAATTAACTCCTGATAAACACTGATGTAAACATATTTACAGTAAACTAGTCATGAAAGTCAATATCACCAAACACAGCCTCTGTGTCACCATGGGTTCCATGATTCCAGGTCATAGATTTACAATTCCACTTTTCTACAAGTAAAAACAAACTCACCCCACTACTTGTAAATGCTGTTTTCTAACACATAAATCAAATAAATTCTGCACATTCTTTTTCATTATGAGTACGCTAAAAGAGAACACAGTCAATAGCTAGAACACTGATCCTTCAATGGTTTGGTCCCATTATAGTGGAAAATGAAAGTCTAATGAGCAAACATGCCATGTTTTACTAAGCTTTAACTGGTACATGCATATAAAATTTAATGGCTAATTTTCATGCCATAACATGAATAACAAATGAAAATTTTTTGAAAAATATTTTTTGAGAGTTTTAAGAATACGGTATTAGTTAAAATCTGTATTTGATTTGCTGAGGAACTTTTTATCAATATAAACATTAATTTATTCTTTTGGCAAATTATGTAGAATGCTATCAAAATGTTTCAAATTTTCCCTGGTGCATTTCCTCCGTATTTGTAAAATTCAGAGAAAGGGGAGAAAACAATTGAATATTAAATCACTAATGAGTTCACAGAACAATAGTTACCTTGCAATATTTCAGACAGGTAGATGGATGAAAATCTTGCATAGGTCTGACAATGAAATATACCTTCCACTGCAGTTGAAAAACATTAGAAATCATATAATATTTCCTTTTGTGCTTATTACAGTCATTATTTTTTCACCCTTTTGTTCCAATTCAAATTCATATTGTTGTGTGCCATGACATAAATAATCCTAATATTTATGGAATAAAGAAAATAAACCCATAATATAAAAATAACAATTTTTAAGATATCAGCATCTTTGAAAATAATTTTTGCTTTCAGTTTTCTTTAAAATTCCAAGGTAAGTCCCAAATTGAAGGTTTACATGCATGCAGTTGTTTGTAGTCATATATGCAATTAATACAGACACTGAATAAATGCTAAGGTAGGTAGCTAGCTAGGGCAAAGATCTTTGACAGATAGGAAGATTACAGAAATCTTGCATCATAAACCATTTTGTAATGAATACCTGGTACTGAGTGTCAGTTTATTCACTGTTTAATTCGGTGTGATTAATCACTTAACTAGTGTTTCATTTAATTAGTTGATTAGGAAGAATTAGTCCAACACACTCTACTTTTTCTTCTTTTTTTCTTTTTTGTTTTCCCCAGATAGTAATGTGCCATAATATAAGGGTTATCATATCATTACAAAGCATAATAAAATTGCATCTTCTTTAATGTTTGAAATATATGTTCTCTCATTTCCCTTTTGATCCTGAATATTCATAACAAATAATAGTTTGCATGCTTCCTAACTTTTGGCAATTAAAAAAATCTGTATTCAGCTTAACTGCTTAACAATAGGTGTTTAGTGCAATTTAAGATATTTAGGAAGCCTGAGACTTGTATGTAAGGCTGGAAGATACAACATAAGACCCACAACTACATGGATCAGTTCCCATTTCAGCCAGCAGCTGAATGCCAGGTAAGATTTCTCTAGAAACTTCAACTGGTACAAAATGTGTTATTATGCAATTGCTATGAACCCTTGGATTCACATAACTCACTTCCAAATTGAAAATAAATTTAGGTATTTAAGTATATGTCTCTATTTAGTAAGCAGCCATTTAATCTCCCATTTCAGTTAATGGAGACCTAGTTAATAATTCCCATAATACCCAGGAGCAATGACTTTCCTTCTTAAATATTCAGGTGGTGCTAATAGTTTCCTCAAGGCAAACCAGTCGATTGGAAGGAGACATTAACTTGCAAGCTGGGCAATTGCTCCATTTAGGTCCTGGAACAACTCTAGAGACAAGTTACTGCTAATTATAATCTATTGCTTTGATTTTCCATCTTTTAAACTGTTCAAACTTTTAAACCATTACCAGGAAATTAAATATTTTATTTTCAGAATAAATATTGTTTTCACTTTTATATTCTCCTGCACTTAAAGTAAGTACAGTTTGTCTGATAACTTGGTCTTGTTCTTCTCCGCACAAATTGTAAGGATTTTCTGGATGAAGTTTGAGAATTTGAATGATTTGCTACTAAACTACAGGTCAGAATAGGGGTTACAATCATCAAGCGTTAGGACTGAAAGGAGTCCTCTGCTTCTCTGTTCTCACATCTAGCTATTGAGTAGTTTTGTATTACCATTTGTGCTGTGGAAGATGGCTGATGGAAAACTTTCAGCTTTGTACTTTTTATAGTACTTGGTACTAAGATTTTTTTGTATTCAAAATACCTGAAAGTAATCATTAAATGAAGTTAAATTTAGGCTTGTCCCATGTTCTGTACCAGAGTTTATTTCCTTGGTTATAACATGACACCCTGTCAAATAATCTGGTTAATTTTCTGCTGTATAATAATTATAATTCCCTAAACTTGAATTCAAGTTCCTAACTTTCAGCTGAACAAATATTTTTAAAGTTTCATGCATCCTTACTTAGAAACCCTATTTTATTGTGAGAATTAGGATTTAAACAACTTAAGTGGTTTGGCTAGGTTATATAGAAAGCCTAGGATGGAGCAGGAAGAAATACCAATACCATGATGATCACTCATATCTGTGAAACCATTTTTTATGGATGACACATAGCAGTTTAGTAGATAAAATCAGAGACAGTATTCTCCAACTGTACATTTTCTGCTTAAAAAAAAAAAAAAGAGCAAGCTGCAGAAACATTAATCATGCACTGTCTTTTTTATATCCTCATCACTTTCACATAAGATGAATGTGATGCTTCAAGTGTATGAATCTGTAATCTCTGCTTTTCTGCTGATTTCAGCTTGTCAAATAAATGCTTGATTTCATAGTAACTTTGAGAGGAGAGAGAACAAGGAAGTTTTAAAAGCATTTCACATGTCTGTAGACATGTGGTCTAGTGGAAGGTGTCCCTGCCCATGACAGGGATTTTGGAACTAGATGATCTTTAAGGTCCCTTCCAATCCAAATCCTTCTATGATTCTAAGATGTTACTTTCATGTAGAACATTGAAGTACACATGGTTCTGCTTGAGTTTTGTTTTTCTTTAATTGCTAGAATGTTAGGCAGAAGGAAAAATCTTGAAGTGTGATTGCTGTGATCATATTCATAGCAATCACCCTCCTGGTCAGTAGATTGACATGAGATCACAGTCAAGGCTGTGCTTCTCATGATCCATCTGTTTTTCTCTCCAATCATCATTGCTTTCAGCATGTACAGGGCCAATTCTTTCATGTTCTCTTCTCCCACTCCTTTATATATACCACAAATCAAAAAGAAGAAAGGTACTTCACCTAGGCAATACTAATACTCTTGTCATCTTTCCTAGTATCTCCAATCAAATGGCTAGTCCAGAGTTGCGTTGATATTGGACTTGTCTATACATTACACTATTTCCATGTGAATGTTACCTTATAGAGTAATACAGAGGTATATATAGAGAGGAATCTATATATATTCAGATGAGAGTTTGATCATGTATCGGTTACAAAACAACAGCAGCAAAAATAAACACTTAGCTTTACCTCTTTTATCATGCCTGTCTGATATATCTCTGTACAGCCTACAGCACAATGAAAAGTAGATATGTCATTTACCTTGCAGCACTGAATCTTTGCTAGGCCAGCACATCACAGTCCTGTCTCAAAGCTGCCATTCTTGACATACTGATGTTGTGTGTGTTCCAATGTATGAAATTCTTTAGTTGCTACCAGCTTTGTGTGAACCAGTACTGCTTCAACTTCATTTCTGATTGCTAATTTGCCAAACAATTCCATGACATTCAACAAAAACATTTTATTTTCAAGGCAAGCAAATGGTATTATATTGAACAAATCTTTCCACAATGTATTATGTTCTTGGCTTAAATCATAGAATCATAGACTCATAGAACCATCAAGGTTGGAAAAGACCTTCAAGATCATCCAGTCCGACCAAATACCACATCACCACTAAAAACTATCACCCAGCACCACATCCAGATGCCTCTTGAACACCTCCAGGGGTGGTGACTCCACCACCACCCTGGGCAAACTATTCCAATATCTAATCACCCTTACAGTGAAAATTTTTTTCCTAATGTCTAAACTGAATCTCCCCTGCTGCAATTTAAAGCCATTTGCTCTTGTCCTTTCACTGTGGGCATAGCAGAAGAGACCGACCCCCACCTCACTACAACCTCCTTTGAGGTAGTTGTAGAGAGCGATGAGGTCCCCCCTGAGCCTCCTCTTCTCCAGACTGAACAACCCCAGCTCCCTCAGTTGTTTACCATAAGACATATTTTCCAGGCCCTTCACCAGCTTTGCTGACCTCTGTACATGCTCCAGCACCTCGATGTCTTTTTTGAAGTGAGGGGCTCAAAACTGAACACAGTAATCAAGGTGTGGTCTCATCAGTGCCGAGTACTGTGGGGCAATCACTACCTTATCAAGGGGCATGAGTACAGAAAGGTCAGTTGTTGTTCATGAGAGGAATGAGGCAGAAAGTACTGGCTAGAAGACATTTCAGGATAAAGCATAACAGACATAAATAAAACCAAATACATAATACATGTGCTCAGGTCTGTCAAAAGCATGAACTGATGTGTACTGTTTCTGTTTCATTTATGGTGAAAACAGATTGGATAACAAGAAGGTATAACAAACAGTCCAGGAATGGAAATAAAAGAACAGAAAGAAGCTTCTTTCAGTCTATCCTGTCTAAGGACACTTAAGGTGATTGATGCTATTACTTAAATGCCAACACATGCCCCTCCTCTCTGGTATAGGAGGAAGCCTGTTTTTTATTCACTACTTACCACATTTCTCTGTTGCAAAAACAGCAGACATACATAAAACATTATAAATGACAACATAATTATGTTCAGTAAATGAAAATTCTAAACCTCAGTGTATGTTGTGTTTCTGTTTCAGCCTTCCCACATGACAAGATAATTGATAGCACAATAAAGAGTCAGAGTAAGCTTGGCTAGAAAACTGACAACAGCATGACAAACATTAAGTTTCTCAGTGTAAAGTGTTTTGTCCTTCTGCATATTACATTTTGCCCTTTTACCTCTTCCAGTTGTTCAGCTTCCATTTTAAGAGTCTAGATATCTGCTTTCAGTAGTCCAACACTTGGTTCCCTTGGCAATGCTGCACACAGCAGGAACATCCCTTTCCTGCTCACTCTGCTTCTCTATATATGTGCAGGGATTACAATAGACTTTCTGACTACAGCATTACACTGTCAGCACTGCTTTACTGTGTTCTTTGAAATTCTTCCAGAAATTTAACATGGCCTGTGTCCTCAAACTGAAATATTTTAAATCGTATCTGTTTTGCTTGAATAGGCTGTCTACAGACTGTCTTGTGGAGTGACTCTTTCAATAGTATCTACTCTCCCTCATCTTTTTCTCTTACTGTCCACATTTTTTCTGTAGAAACGTCATGTTTATTTGCAAATGATTTTAAAAAAGCTGAACCTATGGAGCATTGTGCCAATCTTCCAGTGATACCTCATGGGAAACTCATGTCTCTCATGCAAATCAAATTATTTAATCTGTATTGTTTCCTTTCCCACCTTTGTCTTATCTGTATAGACTGCATCACAAAAGATTGTTCATTAGTATTTCTCAAAAAAAAAAAAAAATCAGAAAAAAGTACTTATATCAACCAGAGTTTAACAACAGTACTGAAATATTCTGAAGAATCCTTCTCAGAATAAGTGTAAAAACTGTGATACATAAAGATGGTCAACTTAAACCTTTACCCAGTGACAAAAATCCATCACTGGCAAGAGTTTTTCATTTCCAGATCTTCATTGACTCTTGACAGTGGAGTTGTATCATTGGTAAGAAAACAAAAGTTCATCAAGACAGTAACATTTGTAAATAGAACCTACCAGGGAAAAAGCAAAGGAGGGAACATTCGAAGTAATGGTGTTTGTCTTCTCAAGTAACCATTATGCATGATGGAACCCTGTTTTCCTGAAGATGGCTGAACACCTGCCTGACAATGGGAAGTAGTCAATTAATTCGTTCTTCTGCTTGTTTGTGTGCACGCTTTTGCTTTACTCTTTAAACAGTCTTTATTCCAAGCAACAAGTTTTTTCACTTTTACTCTTTCTACTCTCTCCCCCATCCCACTGCGGGAGAGTGAGCGAGCAGCTGTGTGGGGTGTAATTGCCAGCTGGCGTTAAACCACAACACTGAATAGAAAAAAAAAAATAATAAAAAAAAATATGTAAAAGACATCATATAGAAATTACTGTAATTAATAATTATGAACTAAGGAAATTTTAAAGTTAGATTAGAATGTTAAAATTTACATATCCATAGAGTTTATCAAATATCTGGTGTTATCCTGAATAATCCGCTTTGTTTTTTTTTCCTTCTCTTTCTTTCTGAAACACATTTAAACAACCTATTATTACACACATTCTTATTTTGCCTGTGGCACTACTGAGGTCTGTTTCTTTCAATATAGTAGGAGACAAAAGAGGTGTCTTGACAAACTGCAAAGTCTAACATATGGTTGATATTTACTGTACCGTCCAATTGATGTGTTCATTATTTAAAAGTTCAGAAATGATTATGCAGACTTCCCATTTACTACTACTACACACTATCTTATTTATTCCAGTAAAACAGAAATGTAAAACTGCTGAGATTTCTAGAACAGACAACTGACTTGATGCCATGTCAGCAGCACACTGCCTCAAAATGCTGAAGAAAATACCTGAAAGTACTCTGTGACCTACAAAGAGCTACTGAAAGTGTTTTTGTTACAGTAGTTTGAATTTAGTGCAGCTCTGCCTGTAGAAGTATATCCTTTGAAATTATTTTGGTTTCTGTCTCAAATGCAAGCTTTCATCTTACAAAACATTTTAATTTTTTTACTTCAAATTTATATTTTTTTCTCCTTATTTGTTCTTCATTTATATGATGAACTAGAAAGACCAGTAGTTTTTAATAAAAAGTTAAAAAAGTAGTCTGACTGGTAATTAATCAGAAAAATACGCCAGTTTATTTTTAAAGTATTCTTAAATGAAAAAGGAATTTTTTTTCTTTAAGCTTTATCTTATGGAAAAGAAACAAAAAACCTAGCGATTTCTTCATCACGTGACTTTTGTCAGAGAGTGTTGATAATGATCCCCAGGAAAATGATGAATCTATCCAATAAGTAAATGGATTAAAGCATAATAAGATTTCCAAGTATTTAAAATTATAGCCAAGACCACTGATTTATGTGATTTATATGAAGCACAGTATTGTAGAAAAAAGTTGCTCGAGAACACAAATTAACAAATGTAACAGTAGTCTGTGCATGCAAATGTCACTGAAACATAGGATAGAAAAAAATTTCATATGAACAGAAGTATTATTATGTAGAACAAGTAAAGATAGACAGAAGAATAACTGTAAACCACCTGAATCCCTGCCTCCAGAAAGGGAAAATTCCATTGTCATATGTATCAAAAGAGATTTACTAGTTGAATTATGAATTTTTCAGTTACAGTATAAAGACACCAAGAACAAATTATGTGGAACCCAGTTAAAATTTTTTACATTTTTCCCATCAAGAAACATGAATTCATAGTGAAAAAAAATGTATACAAGAATGAATAGAATTATGAGAGCAACAGAGAGACCTTTTTTTTTGCAACAGAATACTGCAGGTGATTATATTGCATAGTCTAGTAAAAATCCAAATGGAAAACAAAATCTGAATGGCATGTGATAACTTTCCATAAATATCTCAGGGAAACAAACATCAAGAAATTTAGAGACACATGTAAAATAAATACAATGATGATGTGATAAAAAAACCAGATATGATCTGGTCCTGAATAAATTTAGAAAAGAAAAAAACAAATGTTCTTAGAGATGGGAACACAATCCATCTGATGGTAGGGGATTGGGCTCCATAACTATTTTCTGGTGGCAAAAAAAGATTCAAAATATTTGTAAACTCATAAATATGAAGACTGGAGAGGATTTAAGAAGTTAAGATACATAGGACAATACAGAAAACAAAACAAACAAAAGGCATCTATAAGCTAACCTGCTAGGGAAATGAATAATGAAAATCACAACTTCTCAGAAAATTTCTTTGTGTTGCTAAATCACTCCACAACCACCCAATCTGAACCAGAATTCCAGCCAAGCAGACTTCAAGGCAGCTTTAACTTGTCCAAGGCAATTTAAAAGTAAAAAACCTAGTAGCTATGAACTTTGCATGGCCTTCTTTGTTAGTTCTATTCAAAACACAGAGTAAAGCTCTTGTGTTCAATAGAGAGAGGACAGTGCTGACTGTCAGATCATATGTCTCTAGAAAGATGGATACCTGCATTCAAAGACCTTCTGCAGTTCTCACATGCTTGGAGAAGTATTGTATCTACTGCTATAGGGCACGATATAGAAGAATATTTGCTATCTTTCCAGAATCCAGGCCGTGATACTTGAGGTCTGAAAGTGACCTCAAAAGAAAAAAGTAGCAATCCTCTTGCTTGTGCTTGTAAAAGTCAGAAGAGAAGGGGAGTACTGCAGTTTAAATATCTTGCTTATATGTTCTGTGTCTAATACCTCCCTAATGTGAAATGCGTGAACAGTAGTCCCTGGCTAACAAAATTACTGTAACTTATAAATCAATATAAATATAAGAGCCTTTATCTTTTCCTCCTTCATAATTTTTTCAAGTACAATTCACAGCTATCGGAAAATCTGAGCTTACATCTCTCTTTAGAATTTAAGAAGATGGTTCTTAAAACTGAAGAGGGCATAATATTTTGAAATGAAATCAAGCTTCTTTATAAAAGGTTTTATTTCTTTAAACATCACTAAATCACTAACAGTTCAATTTTTCATTGTCTTAATATAAACTCTAATACAAAAATATGCATATCAAGTTTTCAAATATAAAAACCCAAACATTTCTTTTGCCATCAAGTCTATACCACCTTTTTCATTCTATTGTAAATAGTAACAAACAAATTACCTTATGTCAGAATTATATCCCTGAGAACCATCTGTGTTGCCTGCATTTGTAAGCCAGAACTAAAGCTTTTCATTAGTCACACATCTGTTTAAAATTATTTAGCTGGTTTATTTTCCATGAAAATTTCATGTAGTTCCTGTTGTTTGGCATGCTCTCCCCATGTCCAGTTTCGCATTGTCCATTGAATTCTATTTAGCCTGGTACAGCTTGTCATACTTTGTTTCTTACAAGACATTTCTTCTATTAGTTCTACTACATCTAAAAGTTTAAATGTCTCATTTGCATTGTTAACAGTGAAAAAAAATTTTCATATGTCATTCTGAATGAAAGAACAAGCTTTTTATCTTGATGTTAGAAGCTTGATGGTATGCTTCTGCTGTCAAGTTTTCCTCAGGACCAAAACTTACAAAAGTAAGTATCTTTTACTGTTATTGGGGTTTTTTTTGTTCGCCAGCAGACTAAACATTTTGTCATTGATTTCTATTGTATTCTCCCTATTACATAACTATTCAAATTAAGTATTTTGTGGCTGTGCTATGAGGTTATTTGATTAAGTAAACAGCCATATATTTTAAAAACTCTCTTTTTTCTTCTATACTTTATCAGAAAACTGTCACATTATTTTTTTTACTCCACTTTTGATGTACTATATAATTTAGTCTAATTTTAAGAAACTTTTTCAGTAATATTTTTTCTGTGTTTGTTTAGAAAGTTGTCATTTTCTTCAAACACCACAAGGGGAACAAAGTCTATGATAATTCATGTCCTCTCAGAATGTAGTTTTGTCTAAAAAAGGGACATCTGGAAAACATCTAACATTTGATCATCTAGGAGGAGAGACTTGTTAAGAAATCAAGAAAACAAAGCTATGCAAAAAGGGAAATCTTACTAAAGGGAACTAAATTGAGTGATAAACTAAGGAAAGATAAAAACAAACACATTCAATGAAATGGAAACATTGCAGTACTTTCTTCTTAATTGCATTCAGTGAGAAATAAGCAACTGAAGTTCTTGTTAGAAGTTCTAATAAATCATCTCTTTATATTAATGGCTTAGCTTCTAGAAGGAAAAGACAAATTTCTCAAAACATTAACATAATCACTTGGGGCTAAAGTTATCAGAATTCTCTACTGTTTTGTCCTTATTTGTGTCCTCACTTTCTAAATACATGTAATTGCTGTATGCCAGCAGGTTAACAGTAGTAGGCTTTCAGTTTGAGACGGATGAATCTAAAAGACCTAACACTAATCGTTATGAAAAAATCTTCAAGGTTTTGGGTTTGTTTGTTTCTTTGGGTTTTTTTGTCATCCTATGGAAACACATAGCCCTGAGAAATGAATATTCATTAAAGAGAAACAAGATATTTTCAGATCCTACAAGGAAAACAGACAAGATAAAACATAAGCACAGGAGAGAACCAGAGAAGTCTCAGTCTCTAACCCCCAAAATTTCTAAATTGCAGTCTGTCTGCAGTTTCTACAGGACATTGTAATGTTTCCTACATTTCACTTTATTGAAAAATAAAATCCCATAACTGACTGACCACAAGCCAATTAGCTTCCCAGGAAGAGGAACTCACAGTTGGGAGATTAGACACCAGAAACTGCTCAGAGAAATCTATGAAAATTTTTACATTTCTCTCCAACACATTTCTCATACAGAAAGGTACTACCCTGGACAGAATAAATTCTATGGTTCATTTAACAAGATTGCAGAGTCCAAACATCTACCAACTTAATTAATCTAGGTAAGTATGAGAGAAAAATTATACCACCAAATGATGTGATTACAAAACACATGATGTGCGGCCCAGTTTTGCTTTCAGCTACCTTATCAGAGGTCAATAGTAATTCTTTTTGTTTAGTAACCCTACAGATGTGACAGATAAAAAAGGTTGTATAACTGGAAACACAGTGCATTCCACACATTTATGACTTTATTTTATTTGAATATTATTTTTTATAAAATGAAATCAGATAAATCTTCAAATTCACCTCATTTCACTGAAGATGAAAATTGCACTTCTATAGTAATTGCTTTTTACAATTGTCCCTGTTCATTTACACAATTTTGAAGAAAAAATCTCAACTTTTATTAGGAATAGAAATGAAAAACTGAATAGAAAGGCAACCTTTATGTCAGTCCATAAAATTGTTGACAAAAATATTCTGTATTATCAAGGTATTATTATCCAGGACGAGAGGAAATGGCCTCAAGTTCCATCAGGGGAAGTTTAGATTGGATATTAGTAAGAAGTTCTTTACTGAGAGGGTGGTTAGGCACTGGAATAGGCTGCTCAGGGAGGTGGTAGAGTCACCATCTCTGAGGGTGTTCAAAAAACGGGTTGATGAGGCACTTGAGGCCATGGTTTAATGGTCTAATGGTTAGGAATATGATGGGATAAAGGTTGGACTTGATGACCCTGGAGGTCCCTTCCAACCATAATGATTCTATGATCCTATTCCACTTAGGTCATGTCAATTTAGGTAATTTTTTGTTAAGTTTGTTAAAATAACTGTATGGTTGACATACTGTGTAGTATGTGTTTTCGACACATTTCAAAACGAAATTCATTTCACCATGGTGCTCCTGAGTGTTGTAGATTTTCAAAGAAATACAAGATTAACTTTTATGTGCTAAAGTACTGTGTACTGGAGAATTGTTTGTCTTGACTTCTGGAAACGTTTAGTACTTTGCACTAGCTATTGTTACGTCTTTGCTTTAGTTACTTTTAACAATGTTCAGAGAAAGAAAAAAGCTGAATTATAAAGGTTATTGTAATTTGACTGAGAAGAGAGTATTATTATCTTGCTAAATTGAACTAAATTCTCCATGTATTGCCCTTTCAAAATTATTTTGCCAGGAACTTAAGGAGAATGAACAAAACATTCAGTTTGAAATCCTTTTCAAGACTTTAGCTTGAGACTTCCTGTTTCTTGGGAAAACTACTTCCTCAAGTTTTTATATCAGTTATTATATTTATGCTGTATGTTATGGGGAAGGGTATCACATTAAAAAAGGGGAGAAGAAAGGAAAAACCTCTGCGAGGTGGCTGGGAGAAAGCCCTCCCGTTGAGTCAAGGTTTAGATACAACTTTGTCTGTCCAGAGTTCTATACCAAGAACTTGTACCGGAACAGATTCACAAAGTTATAAGAAGCCAACTTTGTCTGTCCCAGAGCTCTATTAAGAGCTTTCACCGAAACAGATGCACAAAGCTGTAAGATNGCAAAAATAGGGTTTATTAAGACGACAGATACAACAGGTTCAGAATTGCCGTTGATAAATGCACTGACTGCAAAAACAATATTAATGATATTGCTAGCACCAATAGTAAATACTACGACCCAGAGATACTTCTACTCCAAAGGCGAAAGGCACGAATACTTACCCAGATAGGCGTCTCTGCCTGGAATAGAGGAAGAGAACACAGTCCGTCAACTGGTTTGTTCATCTTCCCAGTTCTTCTTCCTTCTGTTCTCACTGTGTTTATGTCTGATTGAATGTGTGTGAATGAATATGTGAGTGTGTATGAGTCTGTAAATGTGAGTGTGAGTTTGTAAATGTGTGTGTGAGTAAATGTGTGTGTATGTGTGTTAGTAAATGTGTGTGTGAGTTTGTAAATGTGAGTGAATGTGTGAATGTGAGTCCCAACGATCCTTTTTCCCGTCTTTTATCCCCAAAGCTACAAGGTTCCCACCCACAGGTGACATGTAGTATGATTTGGGTGGAGAGACGAGTGCTATAGTCATATATGTATAGCATGTACAACAAAATCTTCATTAGCATAGACGGTGGTGTCAACTTTTCATAGGTAAATGAGGAAAAGGTTACCTTTTGGGCAATCATGGCTCCTCGAAACAAAGGACTGTTATCAGTTTTATCTTGCTAGCCCAGCAGCAGTCTGCCTCCACAAAGGCCTCTGCTAATTAGGCATCCCGTGCTAGACAGAAAGGTTTATCCCTTCCCGGAGTATACAAGATTTATCAAGGTTTTTTGTGGATTCTTTGTATAGAGCCGTCTAGGAATTTCCTCAAATTCCACAAAGGGCAGTCACTCAGTGGACCAGCTGATAAAAGTTTAAGGTAGAAGCTAGCACTCATCCTTTTCTAGCTCCCATGATCTTGCTTTTAAACTTTACAAAGTCCTACTGACTTCATATTAGATTGAAGTGTATACTATGTTTTTTATATCCTGCAAAGAAAAAAAGTTTTATTTAGTAGATTACTGTTCCTGTTGCCTACGTGCTATCCTGTTTACTCACTAGCACCTAGATCAAAGACTACAAGAAAAGCTGGAGAATGTACGCTCAAATTAGCTACAGATTTAGTGGTCAAATACAGTCATTTTGAAACAGAACCTAAAGGTTAGAAAAAGGTTTTGTGAAAGTATGTATAACTTCTTCCAGGTCTCCTCCAGTAATGTCAAAAGGAGTTGTAAAAGAGGCCTTTAGCAAGAGATCATACTCTCTTAAATCACAGATAGTTTGAGAAATCTTGCATAAGAGTGAAGGAAAGGGACAATAAATACTGTGTAACAAAAATGGAGCAGAACCACTGAACTTTTTTCTATAGTTATAGTAAGGGCAGATGGGAATAGAAAGAGATGAATCCTGAATTTTACATTGGGAGACACATTGTACGATATTCACTTCAGAATGAAAGTTTCCTTAGTGTGTTCACAATGATCAGATTTACAGTTCTGATAACTATGGAAGCTTATTTTGTTTTTGAGAACTTCTCATGACCATTCACCATGAATGCAACAGGAGTTTTAAAATTAAAAGTGTGAGAAGAATATTATGTGTACTAAATTGAAAACTGTACACTCTACATGAAAATATAACCAAGGACACAACTGATATATCTCCCTATGTAAATAAATCTTGTTCAGTGATTCCCTAGAGCCTTACACAACAATGTGGGAAGCATATGACCTTGCTGTTGGGAAATACACAGGTACCATCATTTAATTATTAGTTCTGGGAGAGGATTGATTCAGCTGCTACTGAAGTGATTGTAGATTGGCTCAAACCCAAAATCTCATTAGCTATGATGTTTTTCCTGCTCTAGTCAGGAAAATTAATGAACATTATATAACACTACTTAATTTTAAAATTATTTGTATAACATTTTTAATTAAATTAAAAACCTATTACTTACATGACTGAAGTATTGCAATGGAGGGATATCAAGACCATCTAAGGAACCTGAATGTTCAGAAGTCCATGGAGCCTGATGAGATACACAGAGCCTGAGGGAACTGGCAGATGAAATTGCTAAACCACTATCCATCATATCCAAGAAATCATGACAGTCCAGAGAAATTCCCATTGACTGGAAAAGGGGAAACAGAAATCCAGTGTTCAAGGCCAGGTTGAATGGGGCTTGGAGCAAACTGATCTAGTGGAAGATGTCCCTGCCCATGGCAGGGGAGTTAGAACTAAATGATCTTTAAGGGCCCTTCCAACTCAAACCATTCTATGATTCTATATATTTTTTATCAATATTCATTTTTATCTACTCTATAATCTACTAATTTTCATATTTTCTTTTTTTTTTCTGCATTTTTTTTCTTTTTCTTTCCCACTATCCTCCCCACCCCCTA
>VZRW01008159.1:34797-100376 GCA_013398125.1 Aegotheles bennettii | reverse complement strand
AAAATGGAGCAGAACCACTGAACTTTTTTCTATAGTTATAGTAAGGGCAGATGGGAATAGAAAGAGATGAATCCTGAATTTTACATTGGGAGACACATTGTACGATATTCACTTCAGAATGAAAGTTTCCTTAGTGTGTTCACAATGATCAGATTTACAGTTCTGATAACTATGGAAGCTTATTTTGTTTTTGAGAACTTTTCATGAAATGTTGAGTCATTGCTGGAAGGAAAGAAAGGAAAAACAGCAAGATGCAACCTTAGTGTTAAATGTGAGATAGCATCAGGAACTCAATCTGAGCAATCAAAACAGTGAACTAAAGTGTGAGGTAGAAGGAAAGAGTGATATGATTGTAGGAAGGATATGTTGGTGGATCAGAGACAGGAGGAGTTGATTGGAATGTTAAGGTATTTCTAGTGGCCTGATATTCAGAAGCAGAAATCAGGAAAATATATATATGACTTTCAAGGTTTAAATCTGTAAGCAAGCATTTGGGTGCTTTTGTGATTTTTTTTTCACCTTTCCATAAATTAATTTTAAAATATAGTGAAATAGTTAATATTTAATTTACTTTTGTATACACACTCAGAACTACTGAATACTTAAAAGAATTCAGTTATACTAAGATTTGATCCTTAATTCCATAAGGAAAAACGAAGTCGTGTAAAAATATTGTAGTAACACATGTAAACAAATAATCCCACTAACATATTTCCTGATAAAAACTCAAACCTTCAATAATGGGCTAGAGAATTTATTCTCCACTTCTAGGTGCATCAAATGTGAATTTTGGCAGGAATCAAAATGGTAAAATAATAAAGCATAAACCGAAAATATTTATTCTTACTTTTAAAAGAAATAGAAAAAAATCAGATTCCTAATAAATAAAATGCAAATATTTAAAATGTTGGTGGTTTTTTGTTTTTTGGGTTTTTTTTGCATAAGAGTTAGTCAATTCACATTTACAAATAGGTGTTTTCATCTGTAAACTCCTAGAATTCTTGTATCAATGGCCTGCATTTTGTCTATGTAGTTAGATACTGCAGGATTCATCTGAATGCTTGTAGACTTCTGTGGCTTGCCTAGACTCCCTAAACTCCCTTTACAAACAATTGAGATAAATAAGCATTTCTAGGGCACGGCTCATCTCATTTTAAAGTAAACTCCTAAAATAGGTCAGATTAATTGTTCCTTAAAACAACACTTGCTCACAAAATCTCCCATCTTATTTCTGATGAAACACATGAATCTTTACTGATGCTGTTTGTATCTTAAATCTTGCATGCAACTTCTCCCTAATTTTAATGAATAATTAAACTATACAACATATCTAATATAACCTTATACCATGGGTCTTAGGGAGAAGTAAGGGGTGCAACATTATTCCTTGGCAACACACATTACTTTATACAAACCATTGTTTCAAATTTAAAAAAAATATTTTCTTTTTTAATGTGTCCTATGCATCTGTCAGAAGTGATTTAATTCTGTTTAAAATGTAGATAGATCCATTAAAAACAAAACAAAACAGAATACAAAAGAAAACAAGCAGAAAAATCACTTCACTTTCTCCCTGCACTCATAAATTACTTGTGGACTAGTAATTGCACTGTTTTTAAACTACCCTAATTTGCCTTTAGCAATCAGAAAAGTTTATCAGAAAATGACAAACCATTTGTCATTGTTTCACATGAGAAAGCATGTATGATTTCAGAAAGGTGGTATGTTTCAACTGATGTGACAATGTTATCTGATTTCATATAACAGTGCACATACTATTCAGAGTATATTAAACGTCTGTTGTTGTATTTCATATATAGTGTTTCACAAGATTTAGATGAAAGTAAGGCTACTTTCCTAACTTTGGTTAACAATTTTTATTTCACCTTGTTTGAATTGTGAGATACCTTAAAACCTTTATCCACAGTTTATCCATTAAAGCTTTTTAAAACTTTGTAAATAAGGGAGCCTTAGTTCCTTACTGACTCAGGTATTCAGGACTCCCTGTCATTAAATGCTTCAGGCCAGTCAGTCTAACTTCAGTGCCTAATAAAATTATGAAAAAGATCATTCTGGGAGGCATTGAAAAACAGTGGATCTAATATTCTTGGACTTCAGCAAAGCTTTTGATACTGTTTCTCACAGTATCCTTCTGGACATAATGTCCAGCATACAGCTGGACAACCAGGTCACACAATGTGTGAGCAACTGGCTCACAGGTTGAGCACAAAGACTGATTGTGAAGGGGGTAACATCTGGCTGGCGACTGGTGACTAGTGGGATTCCACAGGGCTCCATCCTAGGCCCAGTACTCTTCAACATCTTCATGAATGACCTGGACGCAAGACTAGAAGGAATTATAAGCAAATTTGCAGACGGTACTAAATTGGGAAGAGCTGTTGACTCCTTCAAGGGCAGACAGGCCCTGCAAAGAGACCTCGACAAGCTAGAAATGGGCAATCACCTATCACATGAAGTGATTAACAAGGGTAAGTGCCAAATTCTGCACCTGGGACGGAACAACCCTGGTGATATGTACAGACTACGGAGTGAGTGGTTGGAGAGCAGCACAGCTGAGAGGGACCTGGGAGACCTGGTTGATAGCAAGCTGAATATGAGCCAGCAATGTGCTCTGGCAGCCAGGAGGGCCAATAGTGTCCTGCAGTGCATCAAACACAGCGTGGCCAGCCAGTCAAGGGAGGTGATTGTCCCACTCTACTCCACACTGGTGCAACCTCACAGTGAGCACTGTGTGCAGTTCTGGGCTCTGCAGTTCAAAAAGGACATCGAACTATTGGAGCAAGTCCAGATGAGGGCCACAAGGATGGTGAAGGGCCTAGAAGGAATGACCTGTGGCGAGCAGCTGAGGTCACTTGGATTATTCAGCCTGGAGAAGAGGAGGCTGAGGGGTGACCTCATTGCAGTCTATGTCTTCCTTAAAAGGGGAAGAGAAGGAACAGGTACCAATGTCTTCAATCCTGTGATAAACCACAGGACTCGGGGTAACAGTAGGAAGCTGAATTAGGGGAGGTTTAGGTTAGATATCAGGAAAAGGTTTTTTACCCAGAGGGTGGTCAAGCACTGGAACAGGGTCCCCAGGGCAGTGGTCACAACACCAAGACTGACTGTGTTTAAGAAGTGTTTGGATGATGCTCTCAGGCACATGTTGTGACTCTTGGGGTGTCCTACACAGGGACAGGAGTTGGACTCAATGATCCTGAAGAGTCCCTTCTAACTCAGTGTGTTCTGTGATTATTAGTTGGCCTAGTATGTTTGCATACATAACTAATAGATTTTATTAATAAAATGCCTTAAAAGATCAATTAATGAAACATGGAAGGAAAACTAGTGCTACTTATGAGACGGTTCCTGAAGATCTACAGTAATTCATGAATCAGAAAGAAATAACTTTTCAGATAACATCCTCATTCTCTACCATAGCAACATCTATACCAAATAATAGTTATTGTATAACATACAGATGTCTTCTTAAATACAGATTGTACACATAAACCCTGCAAAAAAAAACAAAACAAAAACAAAAACAAAAAACAAAAAACCACAAAACTGAAATAAATGGTGAAAAGTGAAGTATTTCAGCATTAGGAGAGGACAGAAATAAATTTTCTATGCAAAATTAAGTTTCCTTTGCTTCTCTCTACTTCATGTGCTACTTCCCTACTCCCTACTATGTGCACATATATATATTTTTTGGGGGAAAAAAGAAAGAAATATACAGCTTGTACTAATTCTTTTTCAATAGAGGTCTTTGTTATGGGACACAACTACTTCCCAGCCAGATTTTATGAACTCTGCCTTGAAAGCAACAAATATTGTCTCCATTTACAGAGAAATATCTTAGGCAAAAATAAAAAAAAATAATTGCTTAATATATTAAATTATCATATGAAAAGGCTTGTTTACTTTTCAATTCTGTCACAAGTGAAAGAGCATATCACAGACAAAATTTCTTCTTTACTCGCCACTGAATAATTGTCTTTATAACATGTTTATCACTAGTTTATCACGTGTACTGTATGGAAAATAACAATCTTATGATAAGAGTAAGAATTTTATAGAAGATTTTGTGATGTAAGAAACATGCTTCATTTTCTTTTGCCTCAATGTAGCATATGAGTAAAAAGCAGTGCTAACAATGACAAACACTTAATTATCAACCATGGAACACTTCATTAAATTGTCTGGAAATGTGGAGTGCTAGGTTAATGGTTGGAATTAAGAATCTTAAAGGTATTTTCCAACCAAAACAGTTCTATGATTCTATGATTAATAAAATGTGAACATACACAATTCAGAGTCCTTCTATAGGGAAATTAAAAGCCTTAGGTGAAGGTAAATATGCAATTAATTTCCAATTAATTGCATATTTCAATTGTGTCATTCTTTCTTAATGAATTGATGTGGTCAGACAAGATAAAGTTTCAGATTTTCAAGGCAAGATTATATCATACATATTATTTATTTATTTACTGGCTGCAGTCAGACTGGGCCTCATAATCTTTTTGTATTCTTGTTTAAATTACTTCACTGTTTCCCCACTCTACTCCTTTTCCCAATGTACTCTTCCTTTTTGTTTTAATGAGATAGATTATGTATTATTGCACCTTTAGCAGTTAATCTCATAGAAAATATTTCATATGTTCATCAACTTTATCTACTTTGAACTCATAGTATTCCTGATTTTTTTCTTGATATCTCCCACCATGTCTTAACACATATTCAAATTATATTAGTAATAGTTGTTGTAGGCCATACAAAAGAAACAACAAAACTGTAAAACACTGCATGGTGTTCTGCGTTTTCTGTTTCTTCTCATAGTTGCATTGTTTAGAGTAATTTGAACTTGGAGAATCTGAAAATTGCTTTCAAGAAATTACATTAAATCACTTTAAATCAAGCTCTGTTTTAATGAGAAAAAATATTGAACTTGCAGTAAGGTGTTTTCTTTTTTCCTGAATGCTTCTAAATTAGCTAGTTCTTAGGCCACTAACAGAAATTCATTTAAATAATTATGGGTGGTTTTTATGTCTAAATTTATCTGAGTTCAGTAGAAAAAATTATTTCTACTAATCTTTATAAAACTTATGCTTTTACAGCTACAAAACAAACTGTCAAAAATTTTGCTTGGTTGATTTCTTTGGTTGTTTTATGGAGTTCTGTTGTTTGGGGTTTTTTTTGTTTTTGTTTTTGTCTGGTCCTCCTTAAATGTACAAATGGACACCTAACATAAATTGGAGAAATATGCTTTGGAAATGCCTATATATCTCTGTCAGCTTTGGAAGAACCCAAAAGAAGTGAGTGTCATTGTTAATACACAGTAAATTTAATTCTGTGGATTGTCTTCAACAAGACCCCTGAATCTCTCTCTGTCATCCTGGGTAAATTTATTTTTATTTATTTTGGCTAAGTAGTCCTTTCAATTCAACATTCCCATCTTGAAGTTGTTTTGTAACAGATAGGTTATTGGAACTTTGATCTGGGAGTTCCAGATTCAACAGTTTTGTATTGTTTTAAGAAAAAAAATATCTCTGGAAAATTCTGTGTTTTCCTTAGCACTATTTCTATGTGTATGTGTGTATGCATAGATAACGGTTTGTCTGCTTGTTTTCATAAGTACAAGCTATTATATTATTTTTTTCAAAAAAGGTAAGTATAAAGAAATGTACTGGTGCTTATAATGAAAGCTAATCGTGTTTAAAACGGACTTCAGTTCCTACAGTTTTTTGTTCCAATCTCACCCTCTAGTTTAATTTTTCCTCTCTTGATATCAAGGAGTCGTTACATTTTGAAGTGATCATTTGCCATGATTTACCACTCAGTATAAAACACAAGCTTTTACATTTACTTGATTTATGTTTGAAAGACAAAATGAGCAAACAACTTTATTGTATCTGTTCAAAATGGTTTCTTATTTGGTGATAAGCATTAAATTCTGTCATAAGCTTCATTCATTGTGACATTTTTAAAAGCAACTCTACAATTACAAGTAAATTTAGATAATGTACTGCTAGATAATGTCACCTAGTCCTTGCTAAATTTTACTGTAGTATTTATTTTTGCTGATTTCCTACATTTTTGTAAAGATGTAGAACCTTAATAGATTCTCCATACAATTGAGTTGCCTTTATATTTTACATGCGCATAATAAAGTGGAGCATCTTGTTCTCATCAGTTAAAACAACCTTTGCCACTTTATTTATAACTTGGCTTTTAAAACAGTGACAGGGCACCAGGCAACATTTATAAAGCAAATCTGGAAGCAATATATTTGTTCTTCTTAACTGATATCCATTCACCTTGAAAGTATGAGCTCCTGAAGAATAAATGACCCACAAGATAAGATCATTGTTATTAGGAAAGAAAGTAGCTGAACTCACAATATAAAGTGAAAGCATGTTTATTGTCTTAACTCTTCCAAGTATATGTAAAAATCTAATTATTTGTCTCCTCTGGTATGTATATGTACTCACATATGACCAACTTACATTTTAAAGCCATTTATTTGTTAATGTTTAACTCTTGTTTATTCCTTACTGCATAAATATAAGATTATGCCTTTTGCTATATACAAGCAATTTGTATTGAAACTAAAAAGGAGTAAGAAAGGAGTAGGAAAAGGAATATGAAAAGGAGTTATGAATTTTATCCAGATAATTTGACCTCCAAATAATTTTTGCTATTTTATCCTAGGTGCTTGCTAGCTCGGTACAGCAAAGGACAGCTTTCCTTCTTTCAGCGAGTTTCCACTTTAAAGGATCAATATGGGCAGTTTCTCCTCTCTATCAGCTCTTTACATATAATGAATTTCTCTTCACATGTCCCTCAAATCTTGGTTTTGCCCCTTCTACACCTATTTCTGTTTATAATACTCAAAGCTGATACTGCTACTCTGCATAAAATAGATCTCTAGCCTGAGCTGCTCATTTAGACTCTTTGTAACTAGTAACACCAGCAGAGGAGGATTACTCAGAACTGTCTAGCTGTCTGAGACTCCTTTCTCAAAGTGGAAACTGCCATCCTCTGAGAGTACCTATCTTTCTTGTCTGATTAGATTAACGGTTTAACATCTTAAGGTTAATATTATTTTCTTTATGTCCATTTCCTGCATAGGCATTAATGAAAAAAACAAACAAACAAACAAAACAAAACAAAACACGAAGGCAGAAATATTGAAACATAACTTCTAAAATCTCAGACTTATAATACAACGAAACTGATGAAAAATCATTCAGAAACAAAGATACAGCAATATAGTGTACTGACATTATACAATATGGTGGTCACCCTGTCCAGCAAGGTGAACTTATCCTTAAGAGTCCACTTTTAAGGATTGAATGGATTAGTGTGGGCACGTTCATCGTTGTAGGACAGGATAATTCAATCCTGCAAATAAAAAACGAACTTGAATGTAGATACACGAGGTCTTGTTACAATGTTAAGTGTTGTCATGCAGATGTGGATACTTTATACAGAATGGCAAACCTGGGATTAATCAGCAGTGAAGAAGCACACTGTGTTTCATCTGTAGTCTTAAATTTTGAATCTCATTTTTCCTGTTACATGAGATTTTCCTCATCATTTGAATGGAATGTGAATATGTTTGTTTTGATTCAACCCTGCCTGAAATCTTTATCCAGCCCTTCAGCCTCTCTTACCTTACATTCTATTTTGTGATTTGACTGTTTTATTCTATCTCATTGTCATTGTATTTTCTTCACTAAAATCCAAAATTCCTTGATTTTACAAGTCCTTTAATACAGAATTTAGGTGTTTTATATTCTCCCAGGTGGAAATTAAAACATCAGTCTCATCTTATAACCCCTTTCCCATGATGTTCACTCACTTTATAATCAGTTCACAGAGACTTGAGATGGCTTTTTTACTAGATACAACTTAGATACAATTTGGCAAGAAGTAAGAATAGTCTCAAAGCTTTTCTGGAATGTCAAGAGATTTAATAGGCCAGGAATAGGCAAGATAATCTGTATATCTGTTTGATAATGCTGAAAGCTCTTGCAAATCAAGAAGGCCAATGGCATCCTGGGGTGCATTAGAAAGGGGGTGGTTAGTAGGTCGAGAGAGGTTCTCCTCCGCCTCTATTCTGCCTTGGTGAGGCCACATCTGGAGTATTGTGTCCAGTTCTGGGCCCCTCGGTTCAAGAAGGACAGGGAACTGCTTGAGAGAGTCCAGTGCAGAGCCACTAAGATGATTAAGGGAGTGGAACATCTCCTTTATGAGGAAAGGCTGAGGGAACTGGGTCTCTTTAGCTTGGAGAAAAGGAGACTGAGGGGTGACCTCATCCATGTTTACAAATATGTAAAGGGTGAGTGTCAGGACGATGGAACAAAGCTTTTTTCAGTGATGACCAATGATAGGACAAGGGGCAATGGTTGCAAACTGGAGCACAGGAGGTTCCATGTGAATATCAGGAGAAACTTTTTCACTGTGAGAGTGACGGAGCACTGGAACAGGCTGCCCAGAGAGGTTGTGGAGTCTCTTTTTTGCTGGAGACATTCAAAACCCGCCTGGATGTGTTCCTGTGTGATGTATTCTAGGTTGTCCTGCTCTGTCAGGGGGGTTGGACTAGATGATCTTTCGAGGTCCCTTCCAACCCCTAGGATTTTGTGATTCTGTGAAACCAGTCATGTTACTTCAGAAAATGTTCTCCCAAATTCTTCAGGAAAAACCAAAGATCACGTGAGTTGGCATAAGGATCAATTCATCATGCTGCTGATTGAATTTCAGGAAAAATGGAGTGACAGTTATCATGATCTTCATGGATTTTGCACATGATTATTCAGTCAGCATCTCTGAGGAATTCCACAATACTCAAAGCATAAAACTTTGAAGAAGCTGCATTCAATCATCATGTACATTCACGTAAAATTAATTACCAAAATAGTTAATTATAATACATTTAATTTCTGAAGTGATGCTTTCCTGTTGAGTCAATCCTCACTTTTTATTTTATAAAGAACACAATAATTTCACTCCCAGTAATAAATGATCTCATTTATTTGTCTAAAAACTTAAGGAATGTTCTCTGACATTGATCTACTATTCCACTTATGGTTAAATTCACAGGTGCTAACTGAAGTTAAACTGTTATTTAAATATTCAGTTTTTGAATGTGCAACAAAAAATATGCATAAATACTCAAATCAGAACACAGTACTGCAAATCCAAAACTGAAGGACCTCAGGTTACATTCAGAAGAGACATTGACTTTGGACATTAAAAAACAAACAATATAGAAAACCTAATGAGCATTAGTCAAATGTGTTTATATGCAGTGGCATTTTTTTGGTTTCCAGTAACTTTGAAATACATTATTGATCTAAGTTATGTCTAATTTTTAATATTCATCAAAGAAAACTGTACAAGAAAAGGAAGAAAAAAAATTTGGTCTATGATTGTTTACCATGGAGGATAAACTTCTGTGTGAAGACTGGCACATAGCTAAAAAGCATGTAAAATGAGCATAGGAATCAGAAATAGCACGAAACAAGAGGAAAAATAAGTAAAAAAGATAAATCAGGCAATTAATGGTATTTTATACATGTGATCAGATATAATCTCATTTAAGAATAGGGAAATATGTGAAGCTGAAACTTATATATCTGAAAGCTGTAATTTCATCATTTTGCCTCACAGCAAACCTTGACAATATTTTCGCATTGAATGTTATTCAGTATGGCAGCCTAGAGAAAGGAAAAGTGAATAGACAGACTTTTAGACAGATATTGCTGTATCAGTGGTCTACAGGAAGGCAAATTCATTCGAAGTATAAGTAGGCTAAAACTGGATTTTTTCCCCTTTGTGGTACAACATCTCTTGCTGAAAATGAGAGGAAATTTTTTGATTTTGTTTGATGGTGTTACTGCAGAGGTAAAGAGGTGAAGGGCTTAATAGCACTGAGAGCAGTGAATCTATATCAGGGCTTTTTGTTCTGCAATCTACAGGAGGCTAAAATAGAGGTCTATAAAATCCTGAGTGTCATGGAGAATGTTGTTTACTCTCTTTCCCAGTGAAAGATATATGGTGCAAGGTTCAGAACAAATAAATGGAAATACTTCTTCACACAAAACATAGTTAAGCTATTGAACTGCTTGCCACAGGACATTTTGAGTGCTCCAAGTTTATGTGTGTTTAAAAGAAGATTTGGACAGATTTTTAAAGAAAAATGCTTTAAGTTCTATTAAGTTGAAAGAAATTACCTCTGGGTCAGGAAGATCTTGATTCATGAATCATTATACCATGGAAGAATGCAAGCATCTAGGAAAACATCACTACATGTCCTGTTCTTCTACTCTTTCCTAAGCATCTCCATTATCATAGAATCACAGAATCATAGAATCATTTTTGTTGGAAAAAACCTTTAAGAACATCAGCTCCAACTGGTAACCTAGCACTGCTAAGTCCGCCACTAAACCATATCTCTAAGCACCACATCTGCATGTCTTTTAAACACATCCAGGGATGGTGACTCAACCAATTCCATGGGCAGCCTCTTCCAGTGCCTGACACAGCTTCCAGTAAAGAAATTTTTCCTAATATTCAATCTAAACCTCCCCTGTCACAACCTGAGGCCATTTCCTCTTGTCCTATTGCTTGTTACTTGGAAGAAGAGACCAACACCCACCTCGCTACACCCTCCTTTCAGGTACCTGTAGAGAGCGATGAGGTCTCCCCTCAGCCTCCTTTCCTCGAGGCTAAACAATCCCAGCTTCCTCAGCCACTCCTCCTAAGATCTGTTTTCTAGACCCTTCACCAGCTTAGTTGCCCTTCTCTGGACCTGCTCTAATACCTCAATGTCCTTCTTGTAGTGAGGGGCCCAGAACTGAATGCAGTATTTCAGACACAGCCTCACCAGTGCTGAGTACAGGAGGATGATCACTTACCCTGTCAGAAACTGCACATGGAACTGGAAGGATTTTAGTACTGATTTTCTATCTATTCATATTATTAAATGTGAGTTGTGAATAAGAACTTAATGTGAGCAAGGAGATTTGTAAAGTACAAATTTAGAGTTAAAACTGCAAGTCAAGATCTCTATAAACAAAAAATAATAAACCAAATAATATAATAGTAAATAATGCATTTTTTTTGACATTCAAGTCCTCTCTTAATCATCTTGTGACTGTTGCAAATGTACTATGAGTTCAAGACTCCTAGTAACGCCTATATTTTCTCCTCTTGTCAGTCTCCCCAAGAGGAAAACTTTTCTGTTTTGAAGTTAGTTGGAGGTTGTAAAATAGTTTGAATGTATAATCATATATTTATGTATTTTAAATACAAATATTGAAACTGAAATGCCAACAGAAGTATAGCTGACAGCTTCCTTTTCTATATTTTTCTTAAGTAATTCTGAAGGTAAAATGGGAAAATAAACATTGCCATAATCAATTTCACGATGTTGCTACTACTCATGGTTAATTTATTTTACAATAATATGATGAGGAAAGCTGAATTTTAGTTATATTTAGTTGCTGAACTTGGAAATGTTATAATGACAATACATATTCTTATGACAAAACTAATTTTTGGTTAATATTGTTATCAGATCTTTGCTTTCCAGCTCAACTGAGAAAAAAAATAAATTCTCCATGGGCCAGTAAAATTTACATGCCAAGTTTTTAGTACCAAAAGGGTCTGAGTGGAGAAAAGAAATGACTCATTAGTATGAAATAGTTTAATATTGTCAGGTGTACTGAACAAAAAATTGAAGGTACAAAAACACAGTTGTTGAAGTCTTTTTATGGATCCTTGAACTGATGATCACCTAGGGACCACGGACAGGATTATTTTATATTTGGCGAAAGATCTCAGAGCATACATGATTTTGCTTGGTTGTGACTATTTTGTTATTTCCTATAAAAATGAAAATAAGGGTTTGTTAAGTCACAATCTCACTGTAAGATTCACAGGTAGCGTTAAATTCAAATCATGCATTCTGCAACCACAACAATATTTTGGAAGCACTAAAATGTAGCGCTGAAGAAATTGACATTGAAATTAGTGTGGCTTACTATAAAGGGACAATGAAATAAAACAAATTAAAAGACATACCTACCTATTTTTGGAATTATATTATTTTTCTCTTTAATAATCTAAAAATAAAACCATAGGATTAAGATTGTGAGCAGTAAAACCAAACAAAGCAGGTATTTATTTTTTTTTAATTTACCCTTTTTGTGTTTCACACCGAAGTACTACAGCTTCACTTTTTCCAGGTGATTACTTCTCTAATATTCAGTTCTGTTGAATTATTTTCTTCAGACCAATTGGCTCAATATTTATTTCCAAATTCAGACATCATCAATGCAGCTCTTAACTGGTTTTGCCTGGTATAGGGTTAATGTTCTTCATAGTAGATTGTGCACGATGCCATGTTTTGGATTTGTAGCCATCAATTGTGGTCCTCCTGTCATGTGAGATTTCGCACCAGTTTCTCTGATTCTTATGACATAACTCTCAGTTAAGTCAGAGGTCACAGAATACCCTCATGTTAGTTGCCTGGACTACACGCATTTCATATATTATAGAATAATAGTATCATAGAATTGTTTGAGTTAGAAGCGACCTTAAAGATCATCTAGTTCCAATCCCTCTGCCATTGGCCCTGACATCTTCCACTAGACAAGGTTGCTCAAAGTCCTGTCTAATCTGGCCTTGAACACTTCCAGAGAGGGGACGTCCACAGACTCTCTGGGTAACCTGTTCCAGCATCTCACCATCCTCACTGTAGAGAATTTCTTCCTAGTATCCAATCTAAATCTACCTTCTTTTATTTTGAACCTATTTCTCCTTGTCCTATCACTACATAGCCTTGAAAAAATTCCCTTTCTAGCTTTCCTGTAGGCCCCCTGCAGTTATGGCAGGCTGCTAGAAGGTCTCTCTGGAGCCTTCTCTTCTTCAGGCTAAACAACACAACTCTCTCAACCTCTTCATAGGAAAAGTGCTCCAGCCCCTGATCATGTTCATGGCCCTCCTCTGGACTCTCTACAACAGCTCCATGTCCTTCTTACATTGGGGGTTCCAGAACTGGACACAGTACTGTAGGTGTGGTCATATGAGAGCATAGCAGAGGGGCAGAATCACCTCCCTTGAGCTGCTGGTCACAGTTCTTTTGATGTAGCCCAGAATACCATTGACTTTTCGAGCTACAAGCACACACTGCTGACTCATGTTGATCTTCTCATCAACCAACACCCCCAAGTCCTTCTCTTCTGAGATGTTCTCAATCCATTCTTCACCCAGCCTGTAATTGTGCATGGGATTGCCCCAACTCAGGTACAGGACCTTGCACCTGGCTTTGTTGATCTTTGTGTGGTTTGTATAGGCCCACCTCTTAAGCCTGTCAAGGTCCCTCTAGATGGCATCCCTTCCTTTCAGCATGTCACACAGATCAGTGTCATTGGCAAATTTGTTGAGGACGTACCTGATCCCATCATCAATATCACTGACAAAGACGTTAAAGAGAACCAGTCCCAATACCAACCCCTGAGAAACACCACTGGTCACTGATTTCCACTTGGACATGAAGCCATGGAGCAAAACTCTGTGAGTGCAAACATCCAGCCAATTCCTTATCCACCATATGGTCCATCCATTAAGTCCTTAGCTCTCTAATTTAGAGACAAGGATGTTGTGTGGGATGGTATCTAATGCTTTGCTCAAGTCCAGGTAGATGACATCAGTTGTTTTTCCCTTATCCACCAGCTGTGAAACCCCTTTGTAGAAGGTGACCAATATATGCACTTGAGTTGGTTGGACTTAGGGTCCTTGCCTTTGGAAGGGGTTGGAGAGAATTCCTCACTACTCTGTTATGTGTGCTTATGAATATACAGGTTTCACAACTTTGGACCCTACATTCCAAGTTTGTTTGTTTAAAACACAATTAACTAAGTCAAATAATCTTTTAGCAAATATTCTCCTGATTCTTCTACATAGGTGTATCCCCTCTCTCTCTAATAGGCTGTATTAGTCAAAGAATTTGTCATTGTAGAAACCAGAGCCCTGGTTCCACCAGCCACAAAACCAAGTAATCTGCATGGTGCTTTGACTTCTGTCTACACCCCTGTCTCTGACTGGCAAGAAAGTGGTTAAAACAAACAAACAAACAAACAAACAAACAAACTAAAGTAATTTTAAAATATTCTGTTAATTTTAGCTGGATTTTTTGTTTTTTCTCTCTCTGAGTTCACTTTCAGTTATCCATTACTCCTGGTGGGTGATAACATGGTAAATATAGAAGCACACTGTATCTAAATGTTAGCGATGACAAGATGTCCTTTTCCATAATTCAACATGTAGACCTTTTCTTTCAAAACACATTGCTCATCTTCCATGCTTTGATCACTTTATCTCTGAACATAAAATCTCTAAAACAAAAGGAAAGATGTAACTAAAGGGAATTTTCTTGCATAGAAATTACAAGGATGTCCTGGCCTCTTTCTGAACTTGAATGAAACCACTTTTAAAAAATTTCAGATTGACCTTTTTTCAACTTTCTTCAATAAAACATAAATGTAATATAATCATAATGCAGTTATGGAGTCATGGTCGAGACTAATTTGGCACACTGTAAGGACTTAAAGAGCACAATAACTGTCTCAAACAATATCAGAGAAGGAACTCCCCATAAGATAAGCCACCACAAAAGGAACTTAAGATAAGCGCAAATGGCAAACAGGAAAACTCAGTTCCAGACCTAAACAGAGGTGAAGGTTTGGAGTTAGCACACCGGACAAAAAATTCTGCTGTGCAAACTGTGGAATTTGTGCAGATGGCACCAACAGGAAGCCAGATGTGGTAAAACAGATCCAAGTAACCTACCTGGATAAAATTCCCACCTGGCAACTGTGAGAAAGGAAGCGCACATGACAGCCCAAGTTGTAGGAATGACACCTACACCCAGTAGCTACCTGGGACTTGGACTGTGTAACAGTGGTACCTCCAGAAGAATACTTTGGAGAGACCCTCACCACCAAGCAGACTAGGGTGAAGAAGGACTGGTGGGATGCTGCAGGGATCCACGTGGTGTTGATATCTTTTGCTTAATATCTTTCTCTCTCTCACACACACATTTACTGTTGAATAAAATCTGCACTATTGACTTTGGCATATGGTCTTGTTTGTACCTTAATTTGGGCAGAGGCATCTCTTAATAAGTGGATCATAACACCCTGCAGCTATTTAACATACTTAGCACCAGAATCTTGTGTGATGGACTTCAGTAAATTTTCATCAATACAGACACAAGTGTAATACAAACCAAAATCCAAACTACAAGTCCCTTCTTTGAGGAAAATTATATCCCTTCAGCCATTTCAGTAATTAGACTAATTCTTCATACACAACAGTTTCATTTACAGAAGTTCCATGGAAAAAACTGTTAGGCCAGTATAGCTACTGTAGATTTTCCTTAATAATTAAACCCTCAAGTGTTATAGTTAAGACCTTAGTTAATTAAACATTAATTTCTTCATTTACTGTATGTGTAACTATACTACTGAACTAGTTTTAGAGTAATTTATCATTTATATAATATGAAATAAAAATAAATCTGTTTAATCATACTTTAATCAAACAAGCAATTCATCAATTAATTCAGCATATCACAGCTACTCCACAGCTCTCTAAATAAGACTTTAAAATGTGCAGTTCAGAGTAAAATAACAATTCCTTCAGTGATATCTTGGAGTCAAACTTCAATATCTATCTATATGTTTTGACAAATAGGTTGCATTTTATGGTTCAGCTGAAAAAGCTTTTCAGATATCATTATGATGCTACTTTCTTCCCTAAGATTTAGCCAGAGATACACACTTTGGTTTGCATTTGTATTTTTTTTGTGGCTTGATTTCTCATTAGTATCTTAAACTAAGCAATCATCTCCTTCTGTGTCTAATGTTTACGTCTGATTTCTTCCCCTTGAGATAAAATATATTCTTTTTTATATCGAGATCACAAAGTCCACAAAAACAATGGCTCAGAAGTTCCAACTAGCAGTAGTTTTTCATATTCTGAAGAAACTATAACCCTACATTTTTGACGCAAATTTAACATGGTGAAGTCTCTTAGAAGGTATCTTTAGTAATATTTCACAGTGAAATCATCTAGACATTGCTGAGCAGGAGAGGCGGACAGTACTTTACCTGTACACTGATGCCTCGTTGATACCTAATGCTTTCTAGGGGTGGCTGAAAAGGTGGAAACTTGCAGCTGAAGGGGATTCCAATTTGGGTAGACTTGTGGCAGGATATTGCAGCCCAGCTGGATGAATTAATGACAAAGGTATAGCATGTAGTAATACACACAATACCACATATGTAAAACTGGGCTACTGAGGAGCATAGAAACAACCATCAAGTGGACCAGGCATCTAAGGTGTTTCCAAATAGATTTAGACTGGGAACACAAAGGTGAATTATTCTTAGCTTAGTGAGCTCATGATGCTTCTGGTCATCAAGGAAGGGATGGAACATACAAGTGGGTCTGGGACCAAGGGGTGGATTTAACCATGGATGTTATCAGTGAGGTTATCCATGAGTGTAATACTTCTGCTGACATTAAGCAGGCCATACAGTTAAAACCTTTGTGGTATGATGGATGCTGGCTTAAACATAAATACGGAGAGATCTGATAGATTGACTATATCACACTCCTCCAAACTCACCAGGGTAAGTACTGTGCTTATAAGAAATCCTACGTAAAGACAGTGGATCAGTGCTCTTTGAGAAAGGGGAGGTGAGTGGAAGATTTCTGAGTCATAATGAATTTGGGAATATATATGTGTGTATATGTGGATTGTTTGAGCAATCTGTAAAAATTATACTTGCAGAGTCATGTTTCTAAAATGTATGGGCTATTGATAGACCTGTGCCACTATATCTTGTAATGCCTGTAGCATTACAATATTTTGCTTTTTTTAGGATGTATAAGAATTTCTGGAATTACAGTTGGAAAAATACAAATTCATTGAATATATTAAGCAAGGAAGAATATTATTTTAAAAGTAATTGTAATAGTTATATTTCACACACAATATTACATGGGAGAAAATTCTTCTGATAAATATCTATCTACTTAATACCCTTAGTTGAACTGATAATTAGCAATAGAACACAATTACATAAACTGTAAGAGTTATTATTAAAAATATTATTTTTATTACTTCTGTTTAAAATTCACAATGGAATTGGCATACATAGCTTAAACTGTTAGCCTGTAAGTGTTTTTCTTGTCTCTGCATTTTCATAAATATTTAGCATTTTGTAACCATTCTGAAGAGTCCTCATTCTCCTTCCCTGTTCAGATCAATCACTTTGCCCTTATCAAGTATAAAATACTTGATATGAAAATGGTCAAGCATTATACCTGTGTAAAGCAGTCTGAAGATGTTTGACACTCATATGAATATGTGTTATTAAGATTTATAACAGGGTTCTTATTTCCATCATTAAGTTATGACAATAAAAGATAACCCTCTTATTAATAACATCTTTATCAGTAAATAATTTAAATCCTGAAGCAAAATAATAATACTAGGTAATACTGTAAGAATGCTTGTATTTGATTGCTGCAAAATTATCTGCAGAGTAATGTTACTATTTCTGGTGTTATTAGCGTGGTTTTAGTGATGTGGTTTTATTGTGCATTTTTATTGTTTGCTTTTATTCCATTCAATGATCCTACTATGCATTTTGTAAGTTTACTGTATAAAGTTGCTGTAACAAATGTTGAAGCAATAACAAAACTTGAAGTAATAAAACTTGGCTGATACACTGCTTTGCTGATGGGAGTTGAAAAACTATTTGTGCATTTACATTTTATCTCTCAGTTTCACTAAACTGAAAGAGCTCGTTCTTTGTCTTTTTCTGAATAAAGGAAATGAGTCATAGATTATTTTTGGAATAAATAGATGAGATCAAATTAACAGGTAATGCAACTTTAAGATCAAATAGATTAGAAATACACTCAGCTGACATTTTCTGTTAAAAATTTACTGAGAAACTGAAGACTCAACTGGTAAGTAGTTTTTTACTTCTGTAGAACTGTTATTTTCAGACTTTAATTGGAAATAGGGACTAAATAAGGAAAACATTAATCTGCAACAGATATACACGAGAAACTGTACTATGTGGGAGAAAAGGAATTAGGATGATACACTTTCTACACTTTCCTTCATGAATTATTCAAACTAGGCCAAATTCAGACCTTGAGTATACATTGATTTCAGTAGATCTATACCTGCCTACATTAACCTGAAATTATGTCTCATTTGCCCCTTGCAAAGACCACAATTAAAATTTATTTAATTAAACAAAATTAAAATAAAATATAAACCTACATTATTTGTGAGTACGTGATGAATAACTGCTATACTCTATTTTTCTCTACAATAATATGATATCTGGGTTCTACTCAGCTTCTACTGTTTTCCACACTGTAATATTGTTGAAAAGTCATAAATCTTAGCTCTACAGCCTGCTAGCCTATTCAACAGAAAGGTCAAACTTATGCAAGCTATTTCCTTTTGTCAGCTAGATCAGGGGTGCAAAAATACATTGATGAACGTTTTTGGTAACAAGCTTATCAAGTCCACAGTTGACATTCTGACCTGGCCCTTTCCTTTTGGTACAAGAGACTGATTGGGTATTTTTACTTCCTAGAATGCATGCTGATTCCAGCTAAGCATCTAGTAGGCATTTTTACATGTACCATGTAAGTTTTTAAGCAATGGACAAAACACACAGTTTTAACTTGTTTTCCATCATACCAAGATATCAACAGCAAAATCACAAAATTCAGAATTTAAGAATCTATGTGTTTAAAACCTGAATATCAAAATATTTTCTTGGAATTGAGAAATATCCCCATACTTAACATTTCCACTTGACTCTCTTTACTCTATCTGTGTAAAGTCATCTACTGTCTAATATTTGGCACTTTTAAAAAAGCAATCATTATTTAGTTTTTGAATGCATCTTGTACTGCTCACTAAGAGCTACTGAGGAACTGGAATGCTGTAATTGTATCAGCAATGCTTGTACTACTAACAAAAACTGCATTATCATTTATATACATTAGCTTTTTCTTGTTTCCAGAATTATCTGGAGAAACTCTGTCAATAGACTGGAGGAAAAGCTTGCTCTATCATTACAAAAAATTCTAGCCAGTTTTGGGAGGAACTTTTTCCTTTATTGTGGTCATTCCTTCCATACAGCTTTTAGATAGCTGTGATCTATTTGTTTCAGCACCTGATCAACCCCACAAAACCACTAAAATGAAAACACTGATATTTTCCTTGAGGCTTCCATTTATTTGCTTTTTCTGTTACAGTGAAGTGCTATATTTGTTCCTTAATTATGTTGTAAGCTTTCTTTGACAGAGATGACATTTTACTTTGCCAAACACTCTGTCTCTAATTTTGATTAGTACCTTATATGGTGACTCAGCTCAAATACTGTTATAGTAACTGAGAGTCATAGGGTTGGTCTGGGATTCTTCTTGACACTGGTAGATACTCTCTTTGACGTGACAATCTTTCCAGTGATGTTTTCACAATGTTTTCTCATGTTTGCTAGGCACACATTAAAGATGATAGTGTAAGGAGACCCGTTTTCAACTAAAGGGATGAAGAATCTGTACAGATACTAGTGGAAACTGTAGTTACATACCAACACAAACATAAGGAATGTATTCTTGGTGCATTTTCAGATTGGTAGAATTTATCCCACATATCCAACATTGGCAAAAGTATCCACAATTTGCAGCAAACTTTATTGATAAAGGCTGGGTGTATCCACTGTCAGCTTCTGATAAATGCTAAATTATCATTTAGATTGTAGTGCTCTGGAAATTTAGCCCTTAATCAACTCAGGAGAACAATGTGTAATTTAAATGACACTCATTTTTCCTAATTTTATATATCTAAAATAGAAACATCCAATCTGAGTTACACAACTGTGATCAAACACTAGATATATGATCATCTCTCCTGATTGATTTCTTCCATTTATGCACTTCGATTTTGAAAGCAGTTTTTTGTACTGTCTTACAAGCTAACAGCTGTCATTAGGTTTCAAAACATCACTGTGTATTTTTCATTTTTTTAAAAGATTCCAAGAACACACTTACAAGAACTTCCAAATTTTAGTGAAAAACTAACCACTATTTTGCTTAAGTTGAGAGGACATTTTTTTTAAAAAAAAGGCACATAAAAACCTAAACCTAAAACATCTCAGAACTTAATTTCTTATTTGTGCACTAAATCTTAATTTTACCAGTCAAAAAAATTGATGTGCATAATATTGCTCACTGAGGTATTTTGGGAGCGTTTCTAACTCTGTATTTGGATGTAAACCCTTGCTAGTTTCTGTAAACAAACAGTAATATGTATGCTGCTCATCTATATCAATGGTAGGTTTGATTTTAAGCAAGACTTTTCAACTATGATTAAATGTCTCTCTCCATAGGGGAAAAAAAGAGAAAGATGTACAAATAACTTCTGTTACTTGGTGTGTCACAAAGAGAAAAAAAAATGAAAGGAAGAAAAAAGTAACTCTCAACTTCAAAACAAAACCAGACCCAATCAGTCACCCAAAACCAGTAAATTTTATATTTTTTAAAAAATCCCCAAGATAAATCTCAGGGATGAATTAGCAGTCTTTAAAGAGATACAGTGTTTCACCAAAATGAGTGAAAACAATGATATGCACACCTAGTTGGACCTCTTTTGTGGGAGTAATCATGGTCGCAGGGTTTCCAATACATGTGTGTCAGGGAAAGATTCACCTTCTCCTGAGATATTTGTCTAAAACAAATTGTAGGAACTTCTTCCTAGAATTTCCTATTTATCTTCATTGGCCATTAATGGAGTGTAGGTGGCAATTTCAGATGTAGGCATCTACATAATAGACATTCAAATGTTGATGAAACAAATCTGATTTCTAACTCCTGGCAGAGTGCCCAAGCCAACGTGCTGTTATGCAAGTAGGAGTACCTCTTCTGAGGCTTACACAAAGAAAATCACCTTCAAGAGAAATAAGCTTCTGCTCTGGATCCCAAAAGAAAGTAATGAAAGGTTATTATAACATATATACTGAATATTTACACATACTTTTTTGCCATCAGCCTAGTCATGATGTACAGTTGCTCTGAACATCATTTATCAGGAGGTATCTCACTCTTCCCTGAAGATCACAAATCTGGAATACCACTTTGCTATAATATGGCTGGAGCCAAACACTGAAGGCAAATTCTGATGCTCAGCCAAGCACTTTGGATCTCATTCAGATTTTTATTCCAGGAAACAAATGAAATACCATTTGTAATTATGCTTGGGGGTTTTTCTGTACATATACCTGAAGTCTATATAATTCAGGCATTGTTTGTATGTCTAATTGGATCAAAGTGTTCTTAAAAATTTTAATCTTCAAAATTTCTTATGTTTTGTTTATAAAATTATATTGCAAGGGAGATATAACAAATTTTGTCAATTAAATTGGCAGCTTAATGTGCACTTTGATATATAAAGATGTAATAGATCATCTGTAAACTATAATTTCTATGACTTGAAAAGAAATTTTTTAAATGGGAGAAATTCCAGAAATATTTGTATATAATGAAAAAAGTATATATTTACTTTATATGAACTATACAAATATTCCCACTGTATAATACATATTCTGAAAAATTTATCAGCCATTTTGCTGTACACTTTAAAAATTAAATAAGTCATCAAATTTTTATTAGTTATAAAATTATAGATGATGTAAAAGGTAATGTTTCAAAATTAATTAAGAAAAGTTTGTGCTAGAAAAGGCAATGATTTAATGTCAGATATTTTTCAAGCTACAAAAGATTTTTAATTTCAAATAATTTTCAACTTCAAATTTCTATACAGATACTAAGAGAACTGAATTTTTATACTGATTTTATTGGAGACAGCTCTTTATGTATCATAGGTGAAACCTGCAGAGATCCAAACAAATACTGAGGGACAGATTATGACTTTCTTCTGTGACGATAAACTTGATGGTTCAGAAGTTCACTTGGACTGTGTTTTCTGCCTCCTAATGTGAGACAATTAATCAACTGAAGTTTATATTTCAATAAAAGAAAAGTTGCCAACCACAACTTGCAGTTCAGAACTTACATGGAAACAATTTGGTAGTTTTGTAGTACTTGCAAGAAAGTAGTGCAGATGTTTTTTCCTTCTTTCCGTCTTTCTTCTTATATTCCTCTGTAAAAGCTGCAATGAGGCTAAACAGAATAACAGAAAATACAATAATGATTTTATGATTGCTGAAAAGCCTAGACAAAACCCAAACACACACATAATTTGATTGTTTCTTGTGCACTACATGTAAAAATATCTCTCTTCTCTCTGCCAAGTTTGGAAAGACACATTATGCCTTTCAAAATTTTATACCTGTACTAGTAGCTACAGAGGCATGTAGACCCTAAGAACTTAAAGAAGGGTCACAGTGGTGCCTCTGGAGATTAGGATGCTTAGAGTGGCACTTGCAAATATCATTAATTTCCATTGTCCAAAACATATAGCTTTTTCTGAAAGAAGAAATCATGTCAGCACACAATTAATTCCCTGCTGTCCAATATCAGAGAGTGTCTTGTGTCCTTTCAGTAAGAAACAAATATTTTTTATTATTTTTTTTAACAAGTGACAAGTAGGCATTTGATGTACAAATGTAATTCAGAGATGAAATCTACTTTTTCTCTCTACCCATTAATTCTATTACCTTTAGTGTGTGATCATTATCCTGGGCAGAACAGCTTCATTTTACTTGGAGTGCAGCTGACTGTCATATTTAACATTGTGTAGCTAAGAGCAAGCTCTATACAGCATTAGAATTGCCATTCTGTTTCTCTGTCTCTTCCTTTTTAAGTCCATAGATATGAACTATGAATACTATATGGAGGGAAGTAAACCACCTGCATGGAAATCTGTGTACCTTTCATGTTTCAGATGTGTTTCAGTAAAACTGTGCTCCCCTTTGGATTGTCCATTTCTTGGGGACAATGAATAAATGAAGCACAACACTTTGCTGCAATCTGCTATTCTCTGAGTTGCTCATTGCTGAAAAGGAAGTTGATCTGATATATTTCTAAGAACTAACTCTGGAGCAGAATGTTCTTGTATTTGAAGAAAAAATGCATTTTCCCCTTAATCTATTTACCACTAAATATTGAAGCAATTAGTCCAGCTTGGTAAGAATATTTTACTCACTAGTGACAACTGCCAGTGGTCTTAATTACTTTCATTTTTATCAGGATATGCTCTAACAGAGATCTGTTATTTCAGGCAATTATTGCACCTCTTTTACCATTTCCTTATGATTCTCCACTTTGATTGAGATTAGGGACCAGTACGGTAGATTAGAATCATAGAATCACAGAATCATAAGATGGTTGGGTTTGGAAAGGACATTAAAGATCAGCTAGTTCCAACCTCCTGCCGTGGGCAGGGACACTAGATAAGGTTGCTCAAAACCCCATCCAACCAGACCTTGAACACCACCAAGGAGGGGATATCCACAACTACTCTGAACAACATCTTCCAGTGTCTCACTACCCTCACATGAAAGAATTTCTTCCTAGTATCCAATCTAACCTACTCACTTTCAGTTTGAAACCATTTTCCCCTCATGCTATCACTTGTGATCCTGCCCTTTTAAAAAGTCTCTCTCCAGTTTTCTTGTAAGCCCCCTTTAGGTATTGGAAGGCTGCTAGATGATCTCCCTTGAGCTTTCTCTTTTCCAGGCTGAACAGCCCCAATTCTCTCTGCTTCGCTTCACAGGAGAGGTGTTCCAACCCTCTAATCATCTTCATGGCCCTCCTCTGGACTCTCTCCAACAGCTCCATGTGCTTCTTCTGTTGGGGACTCCAGAACTGGACACAGTACTGCAGGTGGAGTCTCATGAGAGTAGACTAGTGGGGGAGAATCACCTCCCTCAACCTGCTGGTCACAGTTCTTTTGACACAGCCCAGAATACCGTTGGCTTTCTTGGTTGCAAGCACACACTGCTGGCTCATGTTGAGCTTCTCATCAACCAACACCCCCAAGTCCTTCTCCTCAGGTCTGTTCTCAGTTCATTTTCTCCCCAGCCTGTATTTATGCATGGGTTTGTCTCAACCCAGGTGCACTTGGCTTTATTGAACTTCATGCAGTGTGCATGGGCCCACCTCTCAAGCCTGTCAAGGTCCCTCTGGATGGCATCACTTCCCTCCAGTGTGTCAACTGCATCACACAGCTTGGTGTTGTTGGCAAACTTGCTGAGGGTGCACCAGATTCCACCATCCATGTCACTGACAAAAATGTTAAAGAGCACTGGTCACAATACCAATCCCTGAGAAATGCCACTCATCACTCATTTCCACTGATTTAGAATCCTGAAGAGGTGAGGTACAATTAGATTGCCAGTACATTGACAAGACAAGCCCTATAAATCAGCTTGTAGGAAAGGGCAGGAAAGGGCACTGTCACCCTTTGAACTTATGACCTAGAAGTCATTAAATACTAAATGGGATGAGGACAGCAAGGATGATACACCGTGACTGATTGTTGTAATCCAGATAGCCAGCTAATGCTTTGTTTATATTAGAAAATCCAGAGCACACTCCTGTTCTCCTTTTCCTCAGTATATTTCAGCAGGTGGCAAGTCTGATTTATTTTTTTTTAGATGATGGGGATCCTAACAGAAAATTCTGCAGTAGACCTTTGTATGAGTGTAAACAATGGATAATAATTTCAAGGAGTTTTGTCATTTAACTGAAAATTTCCTTTACATTGTTTTGATTCGAAAAAGCACAACTATGATGTAGTAGATTTTAAATCACTTGAGAGCCATGCATCTTTACAGGATACTTATCTGTCTTTGTTTTATTCTTTTTAACTAAAATCAGATAACATTTGATTTATGTATTTAATTCATCCAGGAAAACAGTACACAAATTCTTCAAAAAAGTCTCCATCTGCCATGTGAAAAACTATTGCATCAGAAGCTTCATCTATAACTCAGAGGAGGTCAGTTTGTGTAACTTCTTTTGCCTTGGCAGAAGTGGAGATGAGGCTTTTTTGTAAAGAACTGCCAATTCACTGGCTTACTCCAGGTTAGATGAACATTTTTAAATGCTTACAATATTCACCACTGTTATGCCTTTATTTCAAATCTGTAGTGTTTTGTATAGTACATCCACATTCAGCATATTGTGAATAAAAAAATCAAAAAGGCAACAAAATTGTCCGTTATTTAAAAAACTGAGTAGTCTGTGAGAGTTATTAATGGTTGATGAATTCCTCTTCCTGAAATTTATGCATAAATCTTCTTAACTCCATACACTTTCTTAATTCTTTGGAGTTTCCATCAGTAATAATTACAGTTCTTTCTCTAAAATTCCTCTGTGTTACCTTTAGTCTTAGAATATTCTTCATCATTATTTTTTCTGGAACACTTCCAATTTGTGTGTGCTATGAAATATAGCTGTTGCTTAATGACATTAAATGGATAGTAATACCAATGTGAGAGAGAACAAGAAAATGTGACAAAGAAAATCCTTCTATTAGTTACTGTACTCCATTTAATCTGTCACTCACCAGCGCTTTGCCATTTCCATTTGGGGAATGTGTGTTCACACACTTCACATGCTTGAAGAGCAGATTTGATTCCTGTGCAAAACCACACCGCCATTCTGACTTTCACTTCTTAGTATGACACAGTGTATTTAGCAGTACAGCAAAGATAGATTGCTCTGCAGGAGAAAGGAAGTAAGGAGACAGGGAGGATAAAAAGTTCTTATAGGCCCATGTCCTTCTTGTGCTGAGGGCTCCAGAGCTGGACACAATACTCCAGGAGGGGTCTTACCAGAGCAGAGTAGAGGAACAGAATCACCTCCCTCTACCTGCTACTCACAATTCTTTTGATGCAGCCTAGGGTATGCTTGGTCTTATGGGCTATGAGAGCGCATTGCCAGCTCATGTCCAGCCTTTTGTTTACCAGTATCCCCAAGTCCTTCTCAGCAAGGCTGCTTTCAATCCCTGAATTCCACAGCTGGTATTAATATCAAGGGTTGCCCCGTCCTAAGTACAGGACCTTGCACTTCTCTTTGTTGAACCTCTTAAGGTTTCCCTGGGGCCACTTCTCGAGCTTGTCTAGGTCCCTCTGGATGGCATCCCATCCTTCTGGTGTGTGAACCACTTCACCCAGCTTGGTGTCATCCATGGACTTGCTGAAGGTGCACTCAAACCCACTGCCTATGTCATTAATGAAAAGAGGGATTCAGATTGGACACTGAGAAAAATTTCTTCACTGTAAGGGTGATTAGGTATTGCAATAGGGTGCCCAGGGAGGTGGTGGAGTCACTGTGTCTGGAACTGTTCAAGATACATCTGGATGTGGTGCTGGGTCATGTGGTTTAGTGGTAATGTAGGTAGGCAGTTGGACTGGATGACCTTGAAGGTCTCTTCCAACCTTGATGATTCTATGATTCTAAATATTTTACTGTTTCATATAGAGCATAGTAAATATCACCAGAAGTATAGATGAAAACTACACAGTTCGTCAGTGTGTATAATTGGAATATTTGATCTCAAATCGTAATTCTTGCCTAATGCTATGATCTTTCTAGTTGGTATATGTCTTTGAGGTAACACTACCTTCTCTTCCGTTCTTTTTTGCAAGAAATGTTGATGTACCGCAAAAATTTGTTTCTGAACAAGACTCCAGAAATCTGACTGGGACAGAGGCACTTCCTTATAGAATGTGAGTAGACAACAAATTTCTTAAAGTGGAAATAATGGAAATTCTGAATTTCTCAGTACTTCCTGTGGTTTCATGTCTGGATAATACCTTGTCCAACTGAATGGTACACATCCAGTTATAACGATGATTTTTTCTCAGTGTTGAACCCCTGGAAGAAGAAAAGAATTCTGGAAGCAATCTGCATAATATCAAACAATAGGGCATCAGACTGCACCCTGTCATTGTGGAAATGATTGTTGCTTCAACTAGCAACTGATTTTTCATATACTATTAAATGTTTCAAACTTCCCTTGCTATTATCTCCTTATTATCATAAAGAACCCAGCAAAGTGCTGTTTTCTTCATTTATTTTCCAATGTGTGTGTAAAATGACTGTAAAACAATTTGTTGAAATACCTGGCTAAGCTGTCAACACTGCAGACGACATACCCTTACCTTCTCAAAAACACTTCCCATGTTATTCTCACAGCCCCCTTGAAATCAATCTGATGAAGAATAGTTGATGAAATATGAACTTAAGTTGATGAAACTGACTTAAGTTGATAGTGGAAGGACAAGAGAAACTTGTGAAAGCATTTATCTTTCCTATGGTCATTCAGAGCTTTTAGTCTCCATTTAATCCCTCTCTCTTTAATTTATTAGGTCCTCTTGCTCTTTTGAATTTATCAGATCTAATGGATAATAATTATCATAGCTGAAAAGGAAACAAAACCAACTAAACAACAACCTCTGCTGGTATATTTAGAAAGAGCTTTTATCTCCACTTATTCAGTTTATGAAATCTTCAACAAAAATGTGTTTGAGAGGGATTTTTATTTTTATAATCTATTTAATTTAAATCTAACTTACAGTCTAGATAAAACTTTGTAAAAACACAATCTTAATCATAATATACATTCCTGAATATATTAAACTTGAAATATCTGGAGTTGATTCAAAAAATGTGAGAAAGGCTCTTTCAGTGGTGACCTGTTACTTAAATTAAATTGTAGAAACTTTCCCAATTAGACAACACATAACAAGGTCTTATTGCCAAAAGAAATTATGAGATACTTTGATCTACCTTTTTTTTAAAAACAGGTTATAAGAGAGATAAGAAATACACACTATTAATCTGTTTTCTTGTAACTATTTCCATTATTAAATACTACTGAATGCCTGTATTAAATCAGCTGATTCTGGTTGTAGGGGGACCATGAAATAAGCTGAGAGAGCTATTTTTGTTCTCACAGATTGTGTATGTGCCAGCATGTGATAGAAAAAACTGTATACAAAGGGAAACACTTGTATTTTCATTAGTATTTTAGAAAAAAACTAGTTGTCTACCTTTAATTGCCACGTGTAGTAGATGTATATGGACATAATGTCAAATTATATGTGTGACTGAGATACTTTGGTAGATCTGTATATGTATAAAAAGATTAAATAGGTAGGTAGGTAGGCAAATAGATAGGCAGAGATGGAAAAAGAGGTAGATACACATATATGAACACTGCATTTCAGGTGAAAAAACATTAAAAATTCTATTAATATACTTTGTTTAAAATAAATATTTAATGAATGGTCATAATTAAATCCCAGCTGACATAATTGTTTTATTTAGAAGAACACATCACTAGCATTTTCAAGAAACAAAGTCATAAGATGTCATTCAATATTACATAAAATCAAATTTATAAAGTATCCTATAATAATTTGAATAATTTGGCTATTTGTTATACCTTGCTATTTAATCAAATTATACAGCATTTAATATTACTGATTTTGTCAGTAATTGCAGTGGAGAACTCATGATTATACAGTAATTTGATAAAACAATATCAGAAATTTAAATACTGTTTAGAACTGACAGTTAACTAAGGGCAGGTATCTATGCAGCTGCTACATTATGTAACTCCTGTGGTAGAATTTTATTATGTCTGAAAACAAAAAACTTACATAAATTGATATTCATTGTTACAGCTTACACTGAATTTAAGGTATTATGGTGGGTTCACCATACCCCATTAAAATAATCTATTTGACTACTGTAGTACAGGTGGATTTTTTTTCCCATGAAAAAAGAGAAAGCTATTTCTAGAGACAGGTTCACATGTTAAGTTGCTTCACCTTCTTGAGGTGTTTTTCTGTCCACATTAACAGTAAATATTAGAACCTCATATAATTACAACAGTTTAGTGGAAATACATTTCTCTTTAGGTTTTTGGCTTTTTTTTTTATTCCTCACAAGTCGCCCATTCTGAAGGAAAAAAAAATAAAACCTAATCCTCTGTCAGTAAAATATTTATTTTTAAAGCAAGGAGGAAAACTCTTTATCAAACAGCAGTAGTAAAAAGAAGCCTAAATGTGGGACAGGTTGAACTAAAGGGAGTCAGAAGTTTAGACAAATATTTATGTCTGTCAGAATATAGATGTGTTCTTAAGTTGGGTATAGTCACAGAAGAAAAAATATAGCAGACATTCAAAATAATAAGACTTGAAAATTCATCATGCATTTACAAAAAAGAAAAAAAATATTTTCTGACCCACTAATACTATCTGTCTGATAATCAGAATACAATATGAATATGATAAAAGATATTAAGATATCTACTGTAATCAAAAATTTATGTTTTGAAATTAAGAAAGTCTATAGATACTTTGGTTTTATCAGAATGCAAGAAACTAATAAATGAGAAGCAAACATATTAAATTGGATTACATTCATTTCTCTAGTTGGTTATAACCAATTTCCTTCCTGTATGTTATAAAATAGAATAAAACAGAAGCTTTACAGATTAACAGATTTAGATCTGGAGGCTTTTCTTTCATTAGTTTTGTGTGTCAGTGTTTTTTTTTCTGTGCAAATGGCTTTGTTTTATGGAAATTTCTGACAATACCACATAATTTATTTATCTTTTGGAACATCAGAAGAGAAACATACATGAAAATAACATATTGAAAAAAAAAAAGATGATAAATAAAGCATCTAACATGAAAATCTTTTTATTAAATACTGTATCTTAATAATGATAAAACTGTTTGGTCCTGTTGTATATTAAAATATGTTTTCTTGGTATTTGCATTGCAATTTTTTGGTTCAGCTGTCTTTCACAGTCATATGAAATGACTGATTCTTAACATTATTTTCCATTTTACTCTATCCCTGTGAAACTCTTCAGCTTTAAAAATAATTTTATTTAATATGAATATTAATTATTTATCTATTAAATTGGAAATTTTGACAATACAATGGTTTTAAAATTATATTCAATTGCATGAGGTGCATTTTGTACTTATTCTTTTACCATTCCTTCAACACATTCCTAAAACCAATAAATAAAAACACGATTACAGTCTTTAAAATTGTCATAAATAACTTTGATGAAAGTGTTAGTAACATTCTTAAAATATACATTAATTTTCAGAAGTAGATACCTGAATCAGCAGATACTTCAATGTGTGCTGTATAATGACCTGTACAAAGCCTTTTAAATAACTTAATTTATAAGCGTTTTTGTAATATATATTATGCTGTTTGTGAGTATCATGGATGACAGTTAAGGATAAGATCTAGAAATAAAGTCAAATATGTTTTGCCCTGAGCAGATTTCACCTTGCAGCAATTTTGTTGGTCAAAATAAAGGCACTAAGGTCACTTACCAATTGCTGTCATGGGCAAAACTGACTCCACTTGAGGAAAATTAATTTAATTTAATGCAAATGAATAGAAGAGTAAGATGGTGAAAAACAAAAACAAAACCTAAAACATCTTCCTTATCCCTTTTCCTAGGCTCAACTTCACTCCTTCATTCCAAGAAACTCCTACCTCCTTCTCCCTTCCTTGATGTACAGGGAGGATGGAGAATGAGGGGTTGTGGTCATATTAAATCAGTTCTTTACAGCCACACCTTCTTATTTACACCTTTTTTTTTTTCCAGCATGTGTCTTCTCCAGGGACTACAGTCCTTAATGAATTACTCCAACGTGAGTCCTCCACAAGCTGCGGTTCTTGCCAGGAACCTGTTTCAATGTGGCCTCTTGATAAGCTACAGATTCTTTCAGGGCATATCTGCCTGTTCTGGCATGGAGCCCTTCCTAGGTTATAGTGTGGATATCTGCTCCGATGATGTCCTCCATGGACTACAGGGGAACAACCTGATTCACTCTGATCTTTTCCATGGCCTGCTTTGGTGACTGGAGCACCTTTCTCCCCTTCCTTCTTCACTGATCTCAGTGTCTGCAGCTTTTTTTCTCCACATTTTTCTCACTGCTCTCTCTCTTACCTGTTGCACAGTGAGTTTTACCCATTCTTTAATGTGTTATCACAGAAGTAAACTTATCCAAGTCCCCTGTTCAAACACGGTTGCCCAGGACCATGTTCAGACAGCTTTTGAATATCTCCAGGGGTGGAGATTCAACCACCTCTCTGGGCAACCTGTGCCAGTGCTCAGTGATTCTCACAGTAAAAAAATGTTTCCTGATGTTCAGATGACACATACTGGTTTTTAGTTTGTGACCAGTGCCTCTGGTTCTATCACTGCATACCACCAAAAAGGGGTTGGTTCCAACTTTTTTGCACCCTACTTTTAGTTATTTATCTACATTGATGAGATCTCCCTGAGCCTTCTCCAGGCTGAACAGTCCCAACACTGTCAGCCTTTTCTTTATATGTGAGGTGCTCTAGTCCCTTAATCATCCTTGTGGTCTTTCATTAAATTCCCTCTGGTGTGTTCATGTCTCTCTAGTACTAAGGAGCCCAGAACTGGACACAGCAGTCCAGGTATGGCCTCAATAGTGCTGAATAGAGGTGAAAGATAACCTCCCTTGACCTGCTGGCAACAATTTCCCTTGTGTAGTACAGGATACCATTAGCTTTCTTTGCCACAAGGGCACATAGAACCATAGAATCATAGAGTCATCGAGGTTGGAAGAGACCTTCAAGATCATTCAGTCCAACTGCCTACCTACATTACCACTAAACCATATCACCCAGCACCACATCCAGATGCATCTTAAACACTTCCAGGGGCAGTGACTCCACCACTTCCCTGGACAACCTATTCCAATATTTAATCACCCTCACAGTGAAGAAATTTTTCCTAATGCCTAATCTAAATCTCCCCTGCTGAAATTTAAAGCTGTTTCCTCTCATCCTTTCACTATGGGCACAGCAGAAGAGACCAACACTCGTCTCACTACAACCTCCTTTGAGGTAGTTGTAGAGAGCAATAAGGTCCCCCCTGAGCCGCCTCTTCTCCAGACTGAACAGCCCCAGCTCCATCATTTGTTCCCCATAAGACACATTTTCTAGTCCCTTCACCAGTTTTGTTGTCCTTCTCTGGACACGCTCCAGCACCTCAATGTCTTTTTTGAAGTGAGGGGCCCAAAACTTGAACACAGTATTTGAGGTGTGGCCTCACCAGTGCCAAGTACAGAGAGACAATCACTTCCCTATTCCTGCTGGCCACACTGTTCTTGATGCAGGCCAAGATGCCGTTGGCCTTCTTGGACACCTGGGCACACTGCTGGCCCATATCCAGCCAGCTGTCAACCAACACCACCAAATCCCTTTCTTCTGAACAGCTTTCCAGCCACTCTTCCCTGAGCCTGTACCAATGCCTGGGGTTGTTGTGGCCCAAGTGCAGGACCTGGCACTTAGCCTTATTGAATCTCATCCCGTTGGCCTCTGCCCATCAGCCTGTCCAGATCTCTCTGCAGTGCCTTCCTTCCCTCAAGCAGATCAACAACTTCGACCCAACATGTTGGCTCATGTTCAACTTGTTCTCCACCAAGACCCTAGGTTCTTTTCTGCAATGCTGCTTTTCAGAAGGGTAGTCCCCTGCTCATACTAGGAGTGTAGAAATTTTCATTTCCCTTCTTTGAACTGTGTTTTGGAATGTCAGCCCATTTCTCCAGCCTGTTGAGGTACTTCTGGTTGGCAGCATCACCCTCTGCTGTATCTGAACAGGGTTTTCCTTCCTGGATGCAGGACTTTACACTTCCTCTTGTCAAATTTCATGAGATTCCTGTCAGCCCATTTCTCCATTTTGTGAGAGACTGAAGTTGAGACTCCTCTAGACTGGATTTAAGACAGTGGGATTGATTTGAAATTGACAGCAATATGCAACAGAAATTTTTGTTTTCAGGATCTTGGTTTACACTGTTATGTGGGAGACGGTTTAACACTGGGAAAGGTAAATATGTTTAATTGTGTAAAAGAACTCTAGTTTGTTCTGGAGAAAAATATCCCAAATATACTGTCAAAAAGAAAAAGAAAGATCAAGACTAATTTCCCTTAAAGTTTAGTCTTAGCTGTTTGTTCCTTAATTTTCATTTTCTTTGTTTTCAAATGGTAATAGGCATGTAAGGAGAAGTACTCTGGCACAGAACACACAGGTATTTTAATAAAATCTGATCTCTTCTCAGTCCTGAAGTGATGTAATGTATTCATAGCAGCAATAAAAGCGAGGTAAAATGAAGAGTATATAGTTCTATTTAATTTTACTGGTAAATTTATTTGATTCACAGGACTGTTGATGTTTACCTGTTCTGTGAAACATGATTGAAAGCCTGGCAAAGACAGGGAATAAATTTCTGTAAAAAGAGCCTTTTGGTCATTTGTTTGTGTCCTTTTTTGGAGATGGCTCATTTTACAGGCTTTATTCCACAGATTTTAATGTCAGACTACTTTTGAAAACACATAATCACACTCATTTTTAGCTTACTTTCTTCTTATTCTGATTTTTTGTTTTTTCTCCTGTGACATGAGTTCTAGACATTAGTCTTCCTTGTAAAGGGTTGTTTATTCATATAATAATCACCCTCAAATTTGCCACATTCATTGACATTCTTAGCAAAGAACAGAGAATGAATGTACCTTTATTGCAGCAAAAGATTTTGGCACAAATTAAAAAGTGTCTTTAAATAAAGATACTTCAGGAAGGATTTTATGTTAGCTTTCATGGTCCAATGTGAATAATTTCAAAATAAAATTTTCCAAAATAAATAACATGCTGGAATATCATGTCAATTTTTTTCTATGATATATGCAATACTTTATCAAGTTGCAACAAAACTGTCACTATAAAAAACAACCCTAAGAGTAAATCCATATTCCTTGAATAGATTCAGTGATGATTTTTAAGTGGAAGATTTTGGTAATTCTTTTCACTCATCACCTTCACATCACACTTCATCAGATTATACATTATGCAATGAGATTTTGGTGTTAGAAGTACAGCATTGAGTGTATATTCCTGGTAATACAAACTATTTAAAATTAATCCATTTTCTGAAGTATTTGTGTTCACTACATTATATATGCATTATTATGAACAGGAACATTCAAAATAATCTTGAGGGAAGAATAGCAGGTCAGGGACATCACTTGACATCAGAGACATGTTTGAGGTTAGCTGTAGGAAGCTGCTGCTGATTTTAGGGGACACCCAGGGACACTTCATGAGTGCTGAACTTCAAGGTAAAATCACTGCACAATATGACAGTGATCAAAGCCACGTTCAGATCAGAGGAACTTTGCTATCATAATATGCAAAGTATGTGAGATATATTAACAGGATGAATGCAAGTTGACTGTCAGCATATTAAAAAATAACACAGATACTAAATATGAGATTAATCTGAAGTTTGGTGGAAGGAATTTCACACCAATGTCAGGTCCTAGAATTGGTCATTCCAAGGAACGACCTTGGAAATTCTTTAGGAGCTAAAGTGTAGGTACGAGTAGAATATACCATTAGCTGACTTGAACTCTCTCTATCACAGTCACAGTTTCTAAAACTAAAGCAATTTGATATCAAAACCTATTGACCATGTTGTTGTTTGGATAACTTATTTGCTGTCCAAAATTATCTTTGATATTAATATTGTATGTTATTATAATTAATTATATATCTTAGATCCTTATTCTTTCACCAGTTACTGCAATGTTTTCAGTTTGAGAGCAGAGGAAAACTTCCTGATATCTATAAAAACAGAAAGTCCCTTTCTCTGCTTAGAAAAATGAACTCTGTAAGCAAAAGTAAACACATATGAAATAAATAAATAAATAAAGGAAGTGGCTAGACATCTCATCCCAAACCTTCAATTCCTTCAATTTAAACTGGAGCATAGGAGGTTCCATGTAAATATCAGGAAAAACTTTTTCACTGTGCGAGTGACAGAGCACTGGAACAGGCTGCCCAGAGAGGTTGTGGAGTCTCCTTCACTGGAGACATTCAAAACCCGCCTGGATGCGTTCCTGTGTGATGTACTCTAGATGACCCTGCTCTGGCAGGGGGGGTGGACTAGATGATCTTTCGAGGTCCCTTCCACCCCCTTAGATTCTGTGATTCTGTGATTCTGTGATTCCATAACTTTTTCCTCATGTTGTTTATGTACATCTTAATTTTCATCCTCCATCAACTGTGTTTTTGATTGCCTAGAGAATTCATTTCACTTTGCCCCATGGCAAGTCGAATTCAGAAAGCTGTTAGCCTTTAAAATCAAGAAAAAATCAATGCATTCAGAAGGAAAATGTATATTAACTGCCAGGGATATTTGCTACAAAGATACTTCTATCTTGAATGCTAAGCATGTTATATTTTAAAGTTGTTACAGTATTTTAGTTACATTGAGAAAAAGAAAGGCAAAAAGTAAAACCTCTGCCTTTAAACATACTATTCCCTGTCTATGTCTACTATAAACTCTGATGATGCAAAATTCTAGCATTCTAGCATATATCAATTCTATCTATATATAAACTATTCTGGCAAATGCTTGTCTTGAGACTTAAAAGAAGATTCTAATTAACATAGGTTGCTCTATGTCACAATATTTTAGACAATTTCCTAAATTCAAAAATATTTTCAGAACATTCCTCTCTGACCTTAAGCACAAAAGCTGACATTTTTTTCCTGGTAGCAGGCAGGGGAATCATAGCTTTCTGCCGAGCAGAAAGGAATCATAAAAATTGCAACAGAAGAGCCAAACAAAAAAAAAACTCTAATAGGATATATGTTTACAGATCCAATATTCATTCATGTTTTACCTTTCTGATACAGGATCCTTAGGAGATTATTTCTACAGTGAAGAGTTCTTCCTAGAGCTTAATTCTTATTGACTGTGATGACTATTTACAATTTCTTTCTGGATATTCCCTCATGAAAGGCATAACAGTGGATAAGATCATTGTAAGTTTGTATCCAAGAAATGTTACTACCATCATTAAAATTGTTAATACCAGGGAACTGGAGACCACTGTTGTTGAAAAAAGTCTCAGGAATTGCGACACCAGCAAAATCTCAGGACTTCAAATAAACATGTCTTTGTTAAATTTAATTAATACATAATCTATCTTTAACAATTAAGAATCAAACGTTAAACACACATACTAGTGAGGTATTAAGTATATGATAGGTTGTTGGTTCTGATGTCTGCAGTCTTTATTGATTCTTGGTTTCCAAGACGGAGAGAGCCAGACTCTGGGGAGCCAGATAGAACAAAGATAAAACGAAGGGGATTATGTTCTCTATGTCTTCAACTCTGATGTGTATCACTGTTATCTATATATACTTTTCCATATGTTAAGATCTGTCTAGTTTGGAGAATTTCTTGCTCTTCTCATAGATTAAAAACCAGATGGGTCTGATTTCTGGGATCTGATTTCTATCAGCTCATTTGCATGTGTGTTTGCAGCTGTGTGCTGGTCATATGGTTCCCTCTGGTAACTGCAGGTTGGATACTGTTTCCTTTGCCTTACTATTCTTATGTGATTATGCCAAGCTATATTACAAAATATGCCTGAGTACAAGGCAGACAGAATAAAAACACAAATAGGCCTGAACCACTGCTAATTATCAGGCTGAAGTAATGATACTAATAGAGTGATAGAGACTTTGTTTTAGTTCTGTCAGGCCTCAGGACTGGACCTTGCTTTGGCCAGACTTGTTTTAAGGTTTGTATGAAGCTTTATTTTATTTTTTTTTAGCTGTAAAAACAATTATTTAGCACCCCCTAATACACATCAGCTGTTCCATTTTCTAATTTGGACTAGAATTATGGACTCCTATCCACTGTTAATCACCTACTTTGGTCACGAGTGGAATATAAATTCTTTTGGCTCCATCACAAAGAGGTAGGGGACTTGTAATCACTTTCTGAGCAAAATGCTGTGTTTAGGTTCATTAGACAAACTTTCAAACTTTTATTAACTTCATTAGACAAATTTCTCCCTGAATTCAAATTGTTCTGAGACTAGTACATAGCATTTCTTTAGATTAACAAAAGAAAACTACCCAAGTAAGTTTTGCTACTGGTAGGCACATAAAAATGAATCACTTCATAGATTGTAATGAGAAAATATATACCATGATAAAACAATACATGTTTCCTTACAGGCATATTTAAATTATTGCAGATAGAACAAAATGAGCAACTATGAGGTTCAATAGAAATATTCAGCATAAGCATATATTTAAATATATTTATTTCATAACAGTATTAGTAAGTGAGAAATGGAATTGAAGACTGCATTTACACAGATTAAAAATACAAATTATAGATCACATATAAGCTGATTATATAATTTATTCAATAGATATTCTTTGAAAACAAGAACAACTTACCCTAATATGAATAGCATCACATAAAATCGCAGAAAATCGGTGGAAAATAAATCAAATTAAGACTTGTTTAAACTCACTTGCTGAAAGTATCTGTGAAGTTATATATGTGATGAAATAGAAGCCAGGAAGGTACTGAAGTTCATTTCTCCTTTCCTATAACTATTAAGATTGATGCTTTATCCTAAGCAACATGACCATGGATGTCTAGATATAATTATTTACTATAGGTTTTCTCTGAACATGTCTCAAAATAAAAGTAGTGATTAATTACATCAGTAATTCTGACAGTAGTTCTGTCTGAAAGGTAGGCATTTAATTTAAAGTAGTTGCCTAGGCTTCGTCTATAGTCAATGAGGAAATGGGCATTTTGAGAAAGTATTTTAGTTAACTAATTTAGAATTGAAGAAACCAGCCTCTGAGAGTTCCTTTTCCTTTTCTCAGGTTATAGAGTTTAGAGTAGCTGGTAAAAAAACATAAACTTCAAATACCTGCTTGTATGTTCACTGAATCTCACATGAAACATTTAAAGTTGCCACAAAAAAATGAAAAAGTAGTGTCAGTATTTTTTGGTATACGTTTCATATTGCAATAATTATATCCTCCATACAGAGTTTCTATATATATGTGGTGGATTTTAAAAATAAAATTAGTTTTACCTAATTTGGTTATGAAGGCTTATTACTTGCCAGTTGGATGTACTTTCCACTGAAGAGGATATAATGTTAGGGGTAAAAATAAAAAAGGACCATAGAACTATGTTTCCAGGCAATTTCACCCTATATCTATCATAAACCTTAAATGTAAAATGCAACAAATATGATTAATATGATAAACAACTGCTTTCTGATCCACTACACAAATAGATCTGTACAAAAATAAGTCATGTCAAGAGTAGGGTCCAACTTGTGGGGATTGTACTATTCTAAGGGTAAATTAAAACACTCTGATGGTAATAAATGTCACCTGAGTGTGACATGATAAATGAAATTTATCTCTAACATTAAAATGTCTGGCTGGAGGAACAAACAAAACAACAAAGTTATGATTATGAGCGGATTGGCTTCAGAAAATAAAAAGCACAAAACCACATCAGTATCATCCTGTCATTACACCCCTGTGACCCACTATGTATTACATTTAGAAGTGATTGGGAATGTTTAATGCAAGTGGTCTGACCTCTTTCCTATTCCATGTTTGTAGTTCACTATTTTAATCAACTGTCTTATATGTCTTCCAAGAAACCACTGAAACTCCCTTAGAGTGGTGAATGACAAGCCCAAAGCAGATCAGAGTTTAGTGGTCTGTCTGCAAAGTCCTATTCTTTATGCTAAGTTTGATCAAAAAAGACATGAATTATTTTTATAGACTCAAAGTTTATGTTTAAATAAAATATAAACCTGAATGATGATCATTAATTTCCTTTCCATCTCCAATATTTTTATATTTTTAAGGCACAGAAGCTATTTATTTTTGCCAAAGATATTTCTTTTCTATATCAAGCTTCAAAATTTCTACTTTTACCCTTCTAGGCATCACTGCTATCCAACATCTAGGGGTCTTGATATTGTAGGGACTGCATGGTACAGGATGTCCAGGGTCACCACCTGAATCCTCCATTAAAAGATAAACATGGGCTCTATTCCTCTCAGCAGACTCTCTTTATCAAGGGAGATTTTGAGCCCTCTTCTGTGATTTCTTTTCTTCTTTTCTTCCTTTACCTTATAGTCCACAAGGTTCTTTGTATGTTCAGTTAGGCACCACATAAGGAAACATTTTCCTGCTCCTTTTGGAACATTCCCCAACTCAGTCTTTTTAAAGGTACATGAGACATAAATTCAGAACAGATATTTTTACTCAGTGCAGCTTTATGCATAGATGAAATTAAATAAATCAGAAATATAGCAGTTTATATGATGAGAAAACAACATCTGATATTTACCAAGATTTATTGTTCTTTGAATTGTTTGTCAGGATATTATGTATTGATTCCTTGCCTAATGAAAATGGAATGAAAAATGAGTACAACAAAAAAACATTGGAATCAAAACAGAAAATTTTAGAAAGAAGTACTGTTAGGATCCGCCTATTGAAAGATGTCCCTGCCCAAATTAAGGTACAAATGAGACCATATGCCAAAGTCAATAGTATGGATTTTATTTAACAGTAAATGAGAGAGAGAGAAAGAGAGAGTAAGAGAGTGAGGGAAAGAAAGATAGTAACAGGGACAGTGGACAGTAACAGAGATAATAAGAGAAATCGAATCACCACCCTTAGATCCAGCGTTGTCAGATCCTTTTCCCTGGGTGATGGACACCCACGCACGCACATGATGAATAGCACTGTAGCCTTTTATTGTGTTTCAGGGGCAGGCTTTACCTCCAGGTGTTATGTCCAGGTTTAATTTACATGATAAGCAAGAGTAGGCATTTCTACAGACACTGCACATATGACACCGGAAGGGTAGTTGAGTTGGGGATCCTGGAGATTCTGTCTCAGTGACCTCATGTCCAGCTTCTTTTCGTACAAAAGAAGGCCTGAGTATTCTTATCTATTCTTCTCCAACTCCATTGTGTACAGAAGAATATCAACTTATCTCTTCTGTTGACAGCATTCCACCTCTCTCAAATCCAGCTCTACCTTTTTGAAGCACTTCACTCCTACTATCTCTGCCTTTTGTCACAACTGATGTTTGAGACATTAACCCTTTCAGTTCTCTGTTCCTTACAGGTACTAAATGGTTTTGAGTATGCAACACAAAGATGAAATTGCATCAAATTAATTTCAGACATTTGTTTTTACTCTTTTTGAAAATAGACAAAGACATTTTAAAAAATAAAATTTCAGAAATTGTCTTTAATATTCTCTTTTGAATAGGCTACTGCAGTAACATCATTCGATTCTTATTACAGACATATGCATGACCCATTAATTATCTAATTCATACTTATTATTCTGATTGAAGGCATAATTTCTTCCTTGAGAGAACACTGATGAAGCAAATTCTCATTCCGAGGGCACTCCATTAAATACATGTTTGGGGTTCAAATTGAGATATTAAGATAAATAGAACATAACATAACTGTAGTTTTATTTATCTAAATATATATCTATATTTAAAATAAGCAATATACTGTTACAAGAAGACAAACAGGAGGAGTTTGCATAGTTACCTGTTGCTTTTGTTAAAGATGTAATTGTTTCTGCAGCTTTTTCTCCTCTGTTCAATTATGTACCTCAAAACATATAAAATTACACAGAAATCTTCAAAATGGTAAAGGTTTAAATCCTGATTCAAAATTAACTCTTCATATATTACATTTCTGTAGAGATACAAATCAAGAAATAATTGTTTGATTCAAAATTCTATTATTCTCTATAGTTACTCATTTTGAATAATAATAGAGAAAGATGTTTTCTCTAGAAGTTTCCCATTGTTATATTTCAGCCTGTGCAGATATTTTGGATATTCTAGAGAATCTGAAAAGGTATTGGATACCTATGTTTAAGATGCTAAGCCCTACCTTTCTCTGGACTGTTTAGGGGAGCTTAGGAACATAGTTCATATAGATACATTTAGACACCTAAATTTAAATAACTGAATTTGGAACTGAATCCCAGTACAATATAAGTAACATGCAAAAATCACTAACTAAACAAACAAACAAACAAAAAAACCACAACAACAGCAAAATAAAAAGACAAAGGAAAACTCCACCTTAATCAATTATTTCATAAGGTATGTTAAATAAGATTTTCAGGACAATAAGATGTACACAGGAAAAATAAAGAAACTTAATATTTTATATCTCTGAAATCCATGATTAGGCCTGACACATGTTGATTGTGTGTCATGACTTGTGTGGTGGAAAAACAGATGCACTGTCTTTAGAAGGTACTCCTATCTTTATCTCTAGCACTTTGTGAAAAATACAACTTTTATTCTTCCTTAACATAACCAAATTAATTAAACATGGATTTAAAAGGGTTCTAGTAAAGTGTTGAAACTTTATTTACATTTTGATATTGATTTAAGGTTGATTTTACAAGTTTCATGTCTTTACTTTTTTACATAGAAATTAAACTGTTAAGAGTAGTTTTAATTACCTATAACTATTCACTGACAGATTGGCTAATAATAGTAATTTTCATGTTTTCAGCAGTTTTCTTGAATATTCAGACCAACTTTAATATTTCTTTTTTTTTTTTTGCTAGTTTCTATGTTCTATTCTCTTTTCTCATGCAGGTGAACTGTTTTTTAATATGTCATTCTACTATGTCTGTTATTTTTGACAGTTGATGTTTAATCATGCTGTGATTTAATCATGCTAAAAGTACATAATAGGCTTTAAGACTGGTGTATACACAGTTTTCTGCTTGTCTAGGTCTTCTCATTTGGCAGCTGGTTAATAAAACACAAATACACAGAAAAAAAATAACCAGCATCGAGTAATAGTGTTAATTTCCTTACTATTTTGACATCTTTTGGAATCATGTATCTGCCTCAATTTCTTCTAGTTTTGTTTGAGTTCATCTCTAATTGAAAAGAAAGAAAAGGATCCAGTTCACACACACTTGTCCAAGTGATATTTCCAATGATCTATAAAGAATTCAAGTGAGTAACAGAAACAAAAAATCCAAAAAACTCCAACAGGAATTTAAAGACAATTTCACATGTACAAAACAGTTTCTCTGCAGCTACTGAAGGAGTGCATGAAGGCAAGTACAAGAGAAATCTAAAGGGAATGTACTCTGTTCTCTGTAAACAGCTTAAATACCACTGGCATTGTGACAATAACATTACTACCATCTCATTTTCTCTTTGTAATGCAAATTATCCAAGAGTAAGTACTCCTTTTCCTGAAATACATGAAATAGCAATATTTGTTCAGTCTAAATGAAAGACAAGAAAGATAACCTTTTAGTTTCTAGTATGGGACACTGTCAAATATAACATTGACTGATGTAACTAGTTACCAGTACTTATCATTAGAAATTCCAGAACCATGAAGACAAGCGATTGAAAAAGAAGTTAGAAAAGCTAACTTTTGAGAGCCCTGCTGAGGGGTGTGTGTGTGTGTGTAAACAAAGCAGTCATCTTAAGACAGCAAAATATTAATTTTAAATTTCAGCATAACAGGTTTTTGGTGGAGAGGATAACAGAAAGAGTACTGGAAAGATTACACAAGCAAGTCAACTACTATTCTTACAGAGAATGACATCTCAGTATAATATTTGAACTCTGAAACTGAAGGTTGGAAGTTTCGTATTTGAGAGATAGCACAGTGTCAACACTTCAAACTTTTGGAAGTAGATATTGGTATATTTTTCCAGCTATTAGTTTCATGTAAAGAAAAAACATCCAGAAGAGTCTTTCAAGAACTGCTCCAGAGTGGGTCCTCCATGGACTACACTCCTGACAGAAAACCTAGTTCTGCTTGGGGTTCTCTCCATGGACATCAGGCCAAGAGCCTGCTCCTGCATGGGCTTTTCATTGGCTTATCTACCTGCTGGATCATGGGGTCCTCCATGGGCTGCAGTGTGAACATGGGCTCCAAGGTAGTTCTGTCCACAAGCTTCAGAGGAATCTCTTCTCTGGTGTCTGGAACACTTTCTCCCCCTTCTTCTTCTCCAACTTTGGTGTCTACAGGATTGTATCTCACACTTATTTCCTCAATCCTCACTGCTGTGCAGCAATTTGTCCATTCTTAAACATGTTTCCACAGGAATGCTACCATCTTGCTTGATGGGTTCAGTTATGTCCTGAGGTAGGTCTACTGGAGCTGTCTGGAACTGTCACAGGACAGGCCCTGGCCTCTTCTCACAGAAACCATCCCTGAAGCCCCCTCTGCTACCAACATCTCGCCTCCTACACCAAATAGAACTGTAATCCTCAAGCTGAATATATACATTATATTTAATTTTTAATAAAACAATTCAACATTTAAAAGAGCTAATAGTTATGGATGTGGACTGATTATTACAGTAGTTCATGTTGGATAGAAATTATAAAAGAAAGCACAAATTAATGCATGGAATTATAGAATGAAATTATTTAGTTCTATGCCCATGCTGGTGATCTGGTAATATGTCAGTTTGAAAAATATCTCTGTCAATTTGAAAGGTTTGCATTTAAATTTCATTGTAATGTCTTCATCTCCTTTGAACCAGGTCCCTACCAAGTCCCCATCCTCAATAGGACAGGGGGGCAAGAGAGATTAATTTATTGCCATTTAAACAGAGTAAGATAATGAGAAATAAGAACAAATTTAAAAAGCATTTCCCACTCACCCCTCCCTTCTTTCCAGGTTCAGCTTCACTTCCAGCTCTTCTACTTCCCTGAGTGGTGAAGGGGGATAGGGAATGGGGGTTGCGGTCAGTTCATAACACTTTGCTGCTTCTTCCTCCTCACATTCTTCCCCTGCTCCAATGTAGGGTCCCTCCCACAGGAGACAGGCATAGAATCATAGAATCATCAAGGTTGGAAGAGACCTTCAAGATCATCTAGTCCAAACAGCTACCTACATCACCACTAAACCATATCACTCAGCACTACATCCAGATGCATCTTGAACACCTCCAGGGACGGCGACTCCACGACCTCCCTGGGCAACCTATTCCAATACTTAATCACCCTCATAGTGAAAAAAATTTCCTATTGTCCAATCTGAATCTCCTCTGCTACAATTTAAAGCTGTTTCCTCTTGTCCTTCCACTATGGACACTCCTTTCAGGTAGTTGTAGAGAGCAATGAGGTCGCCCCTGAGCCTCCTCTTCTCCAGACTGAACAACCCCAGATGCCTCAGTTGTTTCTCGTAAGCCCTTCACAAACTTCTGCAATGCAGGTCTTTCCTGTGGGCTGCAGTTCTTCAAGGGCTTCTTCAGAATGGGTCATGTTCCACCCTGAAACCTTGCCATGCAAACCCAAAGCAGTATTTTACGATGTCAGTGGAAGACTCACCAGAACATCTGCTAGAAACTGTATGCTTATAGCTAGACCTGTAATATTAATTTAACTAGTGGGAATGTTCATGCTAGTAAGACTCATTTTATGTGGTTTCTTTTCATGCCTAAGATCTCAAAGCAGATGAGGTTCTCAGCTTTGTTTGCTGTGATCTGCTATATCTAAAAAAAATCCACCCAAAATCCACCCACACATATACACATGCAAGTTTTAAAAACTGTTACTATTTTAATGATCATGATCATAATTCTTATTATCATTATTAATACAATTTTTAGGGAAGAAAGAAACAAAATTTGGAGCAGTGACATATATAATAAGATATTTTATTTCCAAGTTATATTTGAATCAAGGATGTAAATCCAGGCAATACTTGGTTGGTGATCAAAGACCCAGAAGTATGTCATAACATATGACCACTAATGTGACATTATGGGATATATTCAGGTAATGATCTGGGATTCAGTTATTGATGTTTTACAAGATGCTACTTGGAGACTGTCAAGGTTTAATGCTGGGACAACAATTAAAAAAAAAGAAATGATAAATGTTCTCTATTAAACCCTCTCCCTTCCCAGAAAGAGAAAGGAAAGAGAGTAAGGGAAAGAGACTTATGGGTTGGAAACTAATCTACACAGCTTTAATGAAACAATAATGATGAAAAACAAAATAATGAAATATATACAAATATATAAAAATATGCATAAAGACAATATTGTGCTCCTCCCCAATAACACTCATGTCATAACCGAGGCCTCAGAGAAGGCCCTGGGAAAGTCCTGGACTGGACTCCTGGACTCAACAGCAGATGGGAGCTGGATGCAGGAATGCATGGATCAGGAACAAAGGCAGATGAACAGATGGAATCCTCCCAGGATGCCAGCCATGGACAAAGTGAACTTGACCCTCGTAATCCCTCAGATTTGTACTGAGTATGATGTGTATGGGATGGAATACTTAGTTTGGTCAAGTTTGGTCACCTGTCTGGTCCGCTCCTCCCTGTAGGAAGGTTGCAGATGTGACCCCTTTTCTCTCTTTTGTTTTCAGAGCATAAGATATTTAGCAGAACCAAGCAGTGACCTTGGTTCTGCATACCATTCTCCAGCAATAACTACAAATATCAAGAGCTATCAGTCCTAGAAGCAGAGTCTGACTGAAAAAACATGCTGTTAATTTCAGCAAGTGCAGTTACTTAGAAGAGACTTAACTGAAAAGTAAAAATACTAGAAAGAATATTGGTTCTGTCCTGGCTCAAACCAGGACAGAGACAAGCCAGAATAATCAAGCTGCACTTGTTCAATTCTGAACTGACACATATGAAATGATGGGAATTGGTTAAGATTATTAGTTTGCCTTCTCACTTGTCTTGAGCTGAATAGAATCATGTATTATCTTGTTCTTCCACTGCATTTCTCAATTTTAGAGAATATATTGTGCCTCCCTCTTTCACTTCAGGAAAAGATCAACCACAAAACAACTAAATGAACTGTTACATAAAAAAAGATACAGCATAACATCAAAGAAAAGTAATCTTCCAATTAAAATGATTACATACCCAGGACTTCAGCAAGTAGTAGTATGATGAAGTTGGAAAACTTCACCTCTTACTTAAATTTATTTTTCTTGTAATGGTTTTAATGAACTATTATAGGATTAAAATTGAAATTAATTAGATCTTCTGTTACTGGGTAACTAATCTTTTATTAAGTGACTTTCATTTTTTTTAAAAAAGTGTTCTGTCTATAGCCAGATTTAAGAATTCTGACATGCATTAATTTAATTGGATCTGTACAAACTTAAGCAAAATAACATATTGTCTTCTTCTGCTGTAAAAGACAACAAAAAGTGTTTCTATAAATGTATTGATAACAAAGGGAAGGCTAAGAAGATTCTCCACCCTTCATTGAAAGTGAGGGGATACAAACTTACAAAGGTTGAGGAAAAAGGCTGATGTACTTAATGCGTTCTTAACCTCAGTCTTTAGTAGTAAGATTAGTTGTTCTCCAGGTATCCAGCCCCCAGAGCTGGAAGACAGGGATGGGGAACAGAATGAAGCCCCCATAAGCCAAGGGGAAATGGTTAATGACCTATTACACCACTTAGACACACACAGGTCCATGGGGCCAGATGGGATCCACCCAAGGGTACTGAGGAATCTGGCGGAAGTGCTCACCAAGCCACAATCAGTCAGTAGTCNTCCTACAGGGAGGAGCGGACCAGACAGGTGACCAAACTTGACCAAACTAAGTATTCCATCCCATACACATCATACTCAGTACAAATCTGAGGGATTACGAGGGTCAAGTTCACTTTGTCCATGGCTGGCATCCTGGGAGGATTCCATCTGTTCATCTGCCTTTGTTCCTGATCCATGCATTCCTGCATCCAGCTCCCATCTGCTGTTGAGTCCAGGAGTCCAGTCCAGGACTTTCCCAGGGCCTTCTCTGAGGCCTCGGTTATGACATGAGTGTTATTGGGGAGGAGCACAATATTGTCTTTATGCATATTTTTATATATTTGTATATATTTCATTATTTTGTTTTTCATCATTATTGTTTCATTAAAGCTGTGTAGATTAGTTTCCAACCCATAAGTCTCTCTCCCTTATTCTCTTTCCTTTCTCTTTCTGGGAAGGGAGAGGGTTTAATAGAGAACATTTATCATTTCTTTTTTTTAATTGTTGGTCCAACATTAAACCCTGACAGGGTATTGATCAACAGCTGGATGAATATGAGCCAATAGTGTGCCCAGGTGTCCAAGAAAACCAACAGTATCATGGCTTGTATCCGAAATAGTGTGACCAGCAAGACTATGGAAGTAATTCTCCCTGTCTACTTGGCACTGGTGAGGCTGCATCTCAGATACTGTGTTCAGTTTTGGGCCCCTCACTACAAGAAAGACATTGAGGTGCTAGAGCGTGTCCCAAGAAGGGCAACAAAGCTGGTGAAGGGTTTAGAGCACCAGTTTTATCCGGATTTGCTGAAGAACTGGAGACATTCAGTCTGGATAAAAGGAGGCTGAGGGGACACCTTATTGCTGTCTACCTCTATGTGAAAGGAGGCTGTATCAAAGTGGGTGTTGTTCTCTTCTACCAAGTAACAAGCAATAGAACAAGAGCAAATGGCCTCGAGTTAAGGGAGGTTTAGGTTGGATATCAGGAAAAAATTTCTTTACTGAAAGGTTTGTCAGGCACTGGAACAGGCTGCCCAGGGAAGTGATCGAGTGATGATCACTGGAGGTGTTTAAAATACATATAGATATAGTATTTAGCAAAATTGTTCAGTGTTGGATTTGGTAGTGTTACGTTTGCTGTTGGATTTGATGGTCTTAAAGGTCTTTTTGAACCAAAATGATTCTATTCCATTCTAAGCAGCTGATACATTTGTTTGGGTTCCATGATTTTTTTTCTCAAACTCATATCTCTTAGGCTGCTAACTATCAAAGAAAATTCTGTTTATCTACTCTTCATAGGGTTGCGAAAGTGAAGGAAATGGAAAATATCTCTGATCAAGATTTTAAAATCAGCTAACATGAATAAAATTTTGTAATCATGAAAAAATTTGCTAATTTGCTTCCAGGCATTTTTAAAAGTATCTTATCTGATATATTGGAAACTAATATCCACTGTGATTCAAGCAGTAGAGATTTTGGTTTTGATCTTTAGCTGCAGACACTCTTTGGAAAAAGGGAACCTTGAATATTTTCTGTTTTTTCAGGAAGTGCATGCCATTTTTGCATTTAAGTGTTTCTTTCATATTCTGTTTTGTTTCTTTTTTTAAATATTCTATTCTAATCTATTCTGTTCTGTTCTTATTCTTTATTTTATTGTGTTTTAGTTGTGGAGTCAATGCCATCTAGCTATAAGTTCAAGCCCTGTTATGCAGAGAAATTCAAAGAAAAAGTAATTTTTTTTTGTTCTGACATTTTCCAGGATACATATAAAATGGCATTTGATTAATTATTTATTTTTCAGCACACATAGGGGAACAGTATGATGCTTCTTAGAGTGTATAGTAACCATACATGTTTTTAAGGCAGTCATCTATGAAGCAAAGTATTAACTGGAAGAAAACTTTTAAGTACAGATTCAGTTAGGAATACTGCACTGATTTAGATAAACTTAATAAAGGTACATTTTTGGGTTTGTGTGGATTTTTTAAATCCTGATTCTTCTTTAACTGACTCTGCAGGGAGACAAAAAACTGTTTCTACTGCTGGAAACAGAAATAATTTTGCTGCAAAAATTTTAAACTTTTCAAGTATTAGCATCCTGATCTCTACAATAGTGAAGTACTTGTCTGGAGGTTTTGTAGTTTAACTTGTGTACATTCATAATTTAAATAAACTTTTATTTAAAAGTTTACTAACACAAAAAACTCTCTCATGAGCTCTTGACTTTATAAACCATCTTTTTTGTACAAGAGCAGAAGTGCACCTTAAAAACATTAAAAAGTTGTTTTTATTTGCCAAATATTTCATATAAATTCATGTTTATTTCTGGTTTATCAACAAAACTGGTGAAACTATTCACTTCAAATAATAACACTTTATTTACAAGTGTTCTGCTTAATTAATGAACCAGAATTGCCTGTGATCATAACTTTCAATTTTGAACAGTCACTAAATAATTTGAATAAATTTATTTAGAACTTACAGGTTTTCAACATTCAAACTCAGCTTCTAAATTCACTATTGTGAGTATGTGTTATTATGTTGTACATAAATCATTTTGTTGGCTAAATACAGGTGCAATTTGTGACCCTTCTTTCTATCAAATGTCTTTTATTTTGAGTGATGGTGGATGCTTCCCTCCCACCGCCTCACCTTTTGTTTAGTAAGGTAAATAAGAAGGACTAGGAAATGTAAAGCTTCCAACATTCCTTTCTATTGTTCAAAATACTATCTACAGTAGGACATACAAAAACATATAACTTCACCATTTTTCATTAATTTCTAATGGCATGCTCAGTAGCATAAAATGCCCTAAATTTTGCAGATTAATAATATGAATGGTTTCTTAACCAAATAAAACAGATAGGAATGTTACTAATTTTTATTTATTTATTTTTATGACATCATAGTGATTTTATTTTCATTTTCAGTTATTCATTCAGAGCTAAGAAACTGAGAGACCTATGTTCAATAATACTACAGAATCTATCCCTTTAGTGTCACACTGTTGTCCTTTACATGGAAATCAGATGAATTTTTTGCCTAATGTGTTTGGGAAAAAACTATCTCTCTTTAGGTATATTTAAAAAGAACATCAATTCATGCCAAAGCAAATCACAAATGTCCACTACAGATTACAGTGTAAAGTGAGACAACTTACCTAGGAAAAAGTAAACATATTCTACATTGTCATGCTATGTGCTCACAGTGTAAATTAAGAAATACCCTTCACTAGTATTGTGTATTGTTTTCTTTCTCTTTCTGAATTACATTATACATATTCTATTAGGAAACTTTCTACCCAATCAGGACTCATTAATCTTGCATGACTTACTCTGTTTTAAATTTTTCAGAAACACTATCTTATTTTAACACTATTAAATGTAAGATGAACCTCTCTATGTTGGAGGGAGGAAGGTTTAAAAATTACTGAGTTAGCATGGATTTATTACCAAAAAGGAAATGTGGAGAATGTCAACCTTGGAAAGGGACAACTGTCCGCCACCAATAGTCTGTCGCAATAAACTCTCCACCTCCAACTCCCCTCCTGTCAACTCTCTGCTGGATGCTTCTACACCACAAACTTTCCACCAGGACAACTCTACACAGACTGACAGACGGTGCACAGTACTGGTCCCTCCTTCCACACAGTGATGCTGTGCCTCTCCTCCCTGAGCAGGTCCTCTTTGCCACCTGATGCCATGTTGCGATGTTGTGCTGCTTTTCCTCAATGCATGACACCATGTAGGTCCTCCCTGCACACAGCAAACTCTGCAAAGCCCTTGTACACTGATGGGGACTTCTGTGTGGCATCACAGGGAGACCTGAGAGCCTTGCAGTGAGTGGTTTCATGAGAGGAAGAGGGAGGGCTGCCAGCGAGCTTGTTCCTGCTCTGCCTGCAGTACAAAATACGTTAGAGGGAGAAGGAGGAGGCGAACAGGCAGGGGAGAAGTGGTGAGGGAGGCAGGGGAAAAGCCAGACACCTGAACATTGCCTGGTAGGAAAGATTGCCATTTTGTCAATACAAACCTTGTCTTTTTGAAATACAAAAATTAAAATTTTGGCCAGCATAAGCATGGCCAGATAACATGTAAGTGGGATAGAAGGCAGTTGGGAAGAACTACAGGAAAGTTTTGCTTGAAAAGCCACAGAGCAGGCAGCTGCCCCACTACTGGGAGGAGTGGTGGTGCAGTGCAGTGCGGTGCAGCATGGAGTACTGGCACAGTGCCAGGCACTATCTACTGATCGACATAGAGTCCATGATGTAGAAGTGTCCAGTGGAGAGTTGGAGGCAGACAGTTATCCTAAATCCTGTCTAACTGTATTACTGACTGCTTAGCTCCACCTAGGAAGTATCTCACATATAAAGAGTGTAGGTCCAGTGAGAAAGAGAATAACATAGGTGTTCTGTTAGTTCCTGATTCAAGAACCCACTGGAAAATTTGAACAGATGAGGTCATACTGCTTTTTAATTTTTCATCTTTTATTATTATTATTATTATTATTTTACAGCGCAGTTATAGCAAATTTCATGCCACCAGCAGGAAACCAGTCTGAAATAATAAATCTTTACTGCTAGCATCCAAGAAATATCTTATTCAGATATTTTTATCAAGTCTTCTAAAAATTGCTTGTATATAAATTTCTTTTGATATTAAAAATAGAAGTGGTAATGTCTTTATGAAATTATCCAGCTTCTTAAATTATCTTATATGCTTCCAATAATATGCTATTCTGCAAAAATAAGGAGTTCTGCAGAGTAATGAATGTTATTCTTTAATAACATCCTTCTTGAATGTAAGGATGGGGAGTTTGTTTATCTGAATTATAAGATTTTAGGAAGAGGAAGAAAGAGAAACAATTATATAGCAGTTCCTGTGTCATTTCTATCTTCACTGATATTTCATACTTTTTCTTGTTGGTTGTATTATGACATATCTAAACAATGCAAAAAAAGGCTGGTTTTCTCCTGTACACAGAAAAAGAGATCCACTGGCTAAATGGAAGATGTCTTGTGAATATATAGAACTATTTAATATATCTTTATTGTTCTTACTAGAACAATTTTTATAAAGCATAAAATGATTGTCCCTAGTTTATCAATAAATGGAGTAATTTATTCTGGTTTTATAATCCAAAAGTCTTCTACTCCTCAGCTTTGTACTTAATTGCAAGTTTCCTTTCTGATATGAACACTATATTTAATATAGTCCTTTCCAACTCTGATAAAATTTTTATTACAATATTTTACAGTATTTTGTGAGATATCATCCTTAATTCTAACTGAATTCAACTCCCAGTGTTATCGGACAGAGAAACTGATAATTATAAAGACAAAGGTCAGACAGATATGTTCACAGTCTTGATTTGGAAGTTTCTTTACAACTTTTTAGAAATTACAGTACCTGTGAAACAACAGAAAACTGTGTTCCATTTTATAAAGTGATCAGATAATTATACAAAAAAAAAAAAAAGTGAATTTATAGCAGGTACAAAACTACCGAAACAAAATAGGAAATTCAGCTCCAGATTATAGGCGCATATATGGAATTGTCTTCTAACAATGAAACAGCTACAGAAGCATATATTCAGTTGCCTACACAGAGACATAAAATGCCATTTGAGATTCAGTAGGGTATCTGAGACACATACATAGAGCTAGATATATGACATAGAGCCTATGGAAAGTTTTGAGTTTCTGAAAGAGCAGCTACAGGCTGTGAGAGAACCTCTATGACATCCTGATTACCCTTGGATGCCATGTTTAGCCTAATGTGCCTATTTCAGGTGTCATAGATTTTTGTATTGACTACATATCCAGTGACTACAATGACATTGTTGATACTTATTCTTCATGTATATCCTTGTATGAAGACAACTGCATGCATGTGTTAAAAATATGAAGTTCAATCACATTCATAGAAATTTACTTTCACCTAATTTTAACTCTGAGAATTAAGCATTTAACATACAGTAATGGTTTAAGACTCTATTTATGTACCTAGACATATACATCTAATATAATTGGAGTGGCTGCAGTATAGCTGAGATATTCAGAGGAATTAGGAGATATAGAATTGTGAAAAAAGTCACATTATTCTGGAGTGGCAGTTGGATCTCAGTCAGAACACCCTAGCAAATCTCAGGTGACAGTACTTAGAAATTTAGGCAATGGATTAAACTGCTAGATCTTCTTCATGAATGGCCTTAAATTGCAGCAGAGAAGATTTAGATTAGACATTAGGAAAAAAAAATTCTTCACTTTAAGGGTAATTAGATATTGAAATAAGTTGCCCGGGGAGGTGGTGGAGTCGCTGTCCCTGGAGGTGTTCAAAATGCATCTGGATGTGGTGCTGAGTGATATGGTTTAGTGGTGATGTAGCCATTTGGACTAGATGATCTCAAAGGTCTCTTGCAACCTTGATAATTCTATGAGTCTATGATTATTCTGCTTGACAGCTCTAATAACCTGTTTCATAAAATCTTGTTTGTGTGTCCTACCACCTGTTATCAACAGATTTCTGCTGCCAGAAGGAATAATAGTGATACAGATTCAAAGACTATAATGGTAGAAAACTTTGTGATAATAATTTATTGTTATATCCTGTAGAACATAAATGGTAAGGTAAAATTAATTTCCACTTCATGTGTCAGGATTAGTGTAAATTGATACTTTTTTTAAGCAAACATTTGTTCTCCATGCATAGAATGTAGCAGAGATGAAATTTATCATTATGCTTTATAATTTGATCCAATGGTTAATTGCTCTTACTCTGCTTTAGGATCTATTACTGTTTCCCAGTTTTAGCTAGCTGATCAGCAGCAGACTGCTTTGCTTTTCTTAACTACAGTTTGACCTTTTTTCTTAGTTTCTATCCATAAGCTTTTTGCCATATTCATCTTTTATCCACTTAGTTTATCAATCAGTCTGTTGCACAATACTAAGTCCAGGGAGTTACAGTATTTTAAGTACAAATCAGTAACATTTATTTCATTAGCCTTTAGTTCAGTCTCAGAAGAAAAAAGAATGTGTGGACAGGTGTTTTAATGCCCTTGTATTAAATGTAGTTAAGGAACTACATTTTCTATAACTAACAATAACAAAAGGAAAACATATGACCAATCTCCTAACCAGCTGTGCTTGACACTCCAATCTGCCTGAGCAAATATCTATTTGATAAAAAGAAATTTTGATTGCAAATACAGATCAATAGTCAAAATCATATTTCTAAATCTCCAATGACCACTTATATACTGAAAAATAAAACTAATGTAATTCACAATCTTCATTGATATTTTTAGTTAAGTTTTTCCTTTGTTTCATATACTGGCATTATTTCCATCTATGTTGTTAAAATTGACTACTTTTAATTATTTTTTGTGTTTGCATATAACAATAACAATATTCATGTGTGGTACTCAGAAAGAATTTGACTAGCCTGGGTTGAGAGAAACAAAAGGCAAAGATGACAAAAGTTAATAAGCCTTTTTTAGGTGTTTGTGGAAAAGGGTACTCATGAATAGAGAAGGAAACAAGGAATTTAAAGGAGGAAGATTTTTTATGGACCCAAACTACCTTCACTACTAGATCATTTGATTGTCCAAAAAAGAGGAATCATAAAACCCCACACAGCCATATACTGATATGAGCCATATACTGTTGTAATAGAGGACCAAAACTAATTCATAGATAACTAGGCAGTTACAGTTGCAAAAATTAAAGACTTGTCTTAATGGCATTGCTTGGCTAGGACCTTATCAAAATAAAGGGAGCAGGAGAGGAAAGTAGTCTTTTTTGATGGGTGCAGAGTAATTCCTCACACAAGTTCAGGGCGGTGAGGAGAAATATTAATCAGCAGGGTTTGGTATGACCATTCGTACAAAAAATATAGGACTAAGTGATATACTGGTGGACCCTAAACTTTGGGAAAAGAGAAGCAACATACCAAAGCACCTGAATCCTTACCTAGCTGGGTGTCTTGTAGGACAACAGATTTTGGTGTACTCTCTCTGTGTAATAAGTGAGGATGTACTAGATGTTTCAGTCAAGGCCACAGTTGATTCAATATGATGCCCCCACAAAATTATTCATAAAGCATTCCTCCTTTTAATGAAAAAAAAGTCTTTATTAGTGTAAATTCCAAGAAGATTATTATTGAATCAATAACAGTGAACTTTCAAAGAAAAAGTATCAATTTGAAGATACTCCTTAATAATGAAGGGCTTGCAAGATTATTTATTTCATCCCTCCACACACAGATAATGGCAAGATAATTAAGGATTTATGCATCTTCTTCTCCATTCTTATTTGTTGTCTTAAAGAGAACATCTTTTAATACTCCTACATCCTAATTCATAAGTATTCAATAAAATTTATTTCAGAACTCTGGTAACTTGGACATACCTAAAGCTATTTTTTACATAATTCCACAAACAATTTCTGATTGCTCTCCTAAACTTCTAGAAATAAGCTTTAGCATGCGTTATTTTTTCTAATGCTATAGAAGAAATGAAACAGCTTCTGAAGAATGGTAACAGTCATGTAGAACATCATTAGCCAATGTGAGGGACAGTTATAATTTCTTACATCTAATATAGAACATGATAGAATATGAAATATTGTATGACTTTATATATTAATATTTTAATAGAAACACTGATTTCTCTCTCCCTCTTTCCTTCAAAAAAAACCACCTCAGGAGGGAATCTTTTTTTTTTTTTTATTTCAGATAGATTTAGCTGAAAATTTTTAGTCAAATTAAATAAATGAATAGTAAAATTCTGTTTTCACTTGTTTAAAATAATACACTTTGACTGCCTCCAATAATATCTTATTTGTAATCTAAGAGGTATCTAATAAGAACAATAACCAGCAAAAATATATTTTCTTTAGCTTAATTATTCATTATCATGTAACCTGGAATAATGTAGCTCTTTACATATTGGCAAGCAAACAGCTATAAGATGTATTATCTGAATATTTATTATTTATATATAATTTGGGAGAAACAAGCTGCTTCCACAAATAATTAGTAATAAATAAAAAAATATAAACCCACATTTTATAAAAAAAACAAATAAAAATATTAATAAGAAATTGAACTATTAAGAAACAACTTCACATCCAGAAGTTTATGCAATAGTAATGTTAGCCATATTGAACATAATCTATTTGTCTTTGAGCGGTCAATGACTCATCCAATTCAGCATATCTACACTAGGATCTGCTGGATACTAAGTTGTCCTTTTGACATCCATTTTTCAGAGAGATGGTGTATCAGAATTGAAATAGATAAGAAACTCAGTGTTTAAGTATTGTTTAAAAAAATCTCTTGAGAACCATCATTTCTGCATTTGACTTTCAGTTTCCCAATGACAAAAACTTGTGGAATGCAATTTAAATACATTAGTAGACTGTACTGATTGAAAAGCATCAGCTTAAATGACAAAGCCAATAATTCCCATCACAAAGATTGTAATACTCAATGCTTTGCTGTTAGAAACAATGTAGTGATTAAAAAAATGACAAAATAAAGACAACAATGAAATTGTTGCATCCAATATATTTGGTCAATTTTTATATAGTCATGATCGTAAAATACTGAATTTTCATTGCTAGATCTGACTTTAATATAGAATCTTTGTAAGTACTTCATACGAATTTTTACAACATTATTTATATTATCTGTGGGTGGCTATTGTGATTGTTGTGGTTTTTTTAAAAAAATGGTTTTTTAAAAAAATGTATTTCCTGGAAATAACTTACCTTCTATGCAATTAAAGAAATACGTACCCTGAAGTCATCTTGTTTCTAGTATAGTTGTACCTCAAAGAATTATGCTCTGAGATAGGATGATTTGCTACCTTTTGCTGCATTCACTAAAGTAGAAATAAAAGATATCAAGGGTCATTTATTTACTAGGGTGAAACAGGCACTATTATGTATTTTCTTATTCCAATTATGAAATAAGATTAAGTAGTATAAAAATGGTAATTAAGTAGATATAATAGGAAAAAAATACAGAAAAACACACACCTTTGCAAATAGAAAAAAATGGTGTTTGGTCTGATTCAAGTAAACTTTATTTATGCATATTCCTTGCTATGCTGGCATTAGATTGTGATACAGTGTCATTCAGTGTCCAAGATTTACTTTTACTTCTGCTTTTGCTTTCATACTGTGATGATCCATTAAAGACAGGTTATCTTGATAAGGATGTCATATCATTCAAAGACAATTCTAGATGTTCTAAGCAATTTTAAAGTAATCAAGATAAAAAGCAGTATTTAAAAGTTTCAATTCAGAATTCAACAAAATATTAATTTTATGAAGCATGACTTTATTCCTTTTTTTTTTTTTTTGTCTTTTTCATTAGATGAACCAAAACAACCAAATGGCTTGAAAATTTTTAGGCATTAAATGACTGAATTAAATTCTATTAATACTGATTTCTCTATTATAAAAAAATTATTGGTTTATAGTTTTGGAATAATGAGCATGATTAAAACAATATTTATAAATTATACATGCCAAAGACATAATTACAGAAAATGGTTTTACACTATGGGAAAAATGTTAGTGAGGAGGAAAGTAATCCTTAGAAAGCTGTATCTAGCTTTGCATTTGATGCAAGTACTGTTTTGAATGTTAGCTGTCTTCAGTTGTGTTATTCATAACTGCAACATTTTGTTCATCTACCATTACAGAAGTGGAAAATTTTTCCAAATTCAAACCTTTGGGGAGAGTAAAACTTATGGCTGCAAATGCTTAAAAATGCAACACACTAAATATATTTACCTTTAAAAATACTTATAAAGAAATGGATGAGAAATAAGCTCTAAGACTACACTGAAAAAAATGTGGAATAATAAAAACTTTGTTTTCATAAGAATAAATATTACATATAACGTACCCACTTTTGAAAGGGTGTATTATGTAAGGATAAACGTAAGTGGTGAAATCTGTATTTCCGAATGTGAAATATTAAAGCCAGTGTTCTGAAATTTATCTAAGTCCTCTATGTATTCAGTGGAGTTATTGTAAGTCAACTTGAGAATGAGCTGACTTGCAGTTAGCTTACCAATTGCAAATATCTACATTTTTTATATATATTAGGAGGGATCCTTGCTGTTCAGATTTTTAACTTTTTGAGTTTGCCCAATTTATCAATGTTTCATCAAAACAAAAAAACAAACAAACAGAAAAAAATAAAACAAACAATAACAAACTAATTTTGTTTCAAATTGGTGTTATCTGAGTGTAAATGATTTTATCTGTTAAGATGAAGTATATTCTATCAAGATTAATATGGAACAAAATATTCAATGTCATGACTGGTGAATGTTCACTGTGCCTCAGTTTTCTACCCTCTTCATTGTGGGCTCTTTCACTAAACTCCTAATTTAATTATATAAAGCATTTGGCATAGACATTAATAGTAAACCTTTCAGGATGGTTTCCAGATTCAAAAGAATCACAGGATTTCAACAGATTCCTCTTGAAAATGATCCTGATTATGTTTTACCTAAATCTTCACTCAACATTCACCATCATTCCCATATGTAGATATTTTCTACATACAGATTTTCCATGAAATTTACTTGCTTCTTTTCAATTCACATTCTGCTTCATCTTTGACACCTTGTTCTCACCTTCTCACCAGAAAATTCTTCTATTATTAATCAACCTTTACAACATTACCATACTGGGATGAGGTCTTGAATTTATGGTTGATGGTACGTGGTAATTTACTGAAATAATGTTAAAGTATTTAAAAGTTCTGAAGATATGCTTTCTAATCACACTCCTCTAGTATCCTCTAAATTATTAAAAAAAAAAAATAATAATTCTTGCCTTTACTGATCAGAACTACTTCTACTGCATTGAATATCTTTGAATATAATCCTCCTGTTGTTACTGTTTGTTTATTGTATAATGAACACATTGTGATAGTGTCCTACTTGTGATATTACTCAAGGTCTCCTAACTGCTTTAAATATTAGTGCAACAAAATTTGATCATTATTAACCATTGTGAAAAATTCAGATGCAAATAAATGTGGATTATCAATAAACAGTGTAAATTCAGCTATTCTGTATGTAGGCATCTAATCTAAGATGCTTAGACAGGCTACAGCTATAGACAATATAGAAAGATTAAAATCTTCAAGGAATGCTAATTTCTCTACTGCCTTTGCCTAGATTTTCTGGAGTGCCCTGTCCTTCTCATCACTTCAGGTACTTGTTTACTGTGTTTCCATTTTAAGATCATTATTTTTACCTCTCAGCAATATGTTTACTTCTTAATTTTCTCCCATTTTGAAGCAATACATAGCCTACATTTCTTTGTTTTGACCTTGTAAATCTGTATATATACTATATACAAATAGTTTACAAAAAATAAACCAAAAAATTCATATTGAAAGAAGGTGTGTTATTTTACCCCTTGCAGATCTTTGCATTTTAATTAATTCATTTCCTGAATCTATAAACCATATTCTGATGAGATCCAGATCACTCTGCCAACATAAAGAAATTTAAATGCAAGATCATTATCATCCAATCAATAAAGCAAAATAATATCAACGATTTTAAAATAATCATTTTTCATATGTATGTGTCAAAGTATTTTATTAAAGTTTCCATATCTAACTGCTCTATTTACAGAGAGAGAAAATGGTGCAAAGAATTTGTTGCCTAGGCAGTATGCAGAAATTCAGAAACAGTTATTTTAAATAGGTCAGCAAATGTGAACATCAACCAATGCGTAAGGAAGGAATGAAGGATGAAGTAAGTCCACTTCTGTATTATCCTTGTCAGCAAAAACAATGCTTTCTAAACCTCTATGCAATAAACCAATTTTTTCTGAGACTTAGATCTTCTGGAAAATCTTCCCTCTTCTCAGACAATTCCTTTTGTTAAGGTTTCACATTTGCAGATAACCCTTTTGTCACAGTCAAACATACAACCAAAATATTTTTTAAAGTAAATTAATACATTATTGTCTGTTTTGGAAAGAGTTTCACTCCCATCTCACAAAGGATTGTGATTTGGCAAGACTTTCTGGTTTCTCAGCACTGCTTGGCAACTTCTTACTATTCATATGAATACCAATTGAACAGCTGAAATCACTGACATTTATTGAAGTTTCAAGTTTCCAGCTAGCTCCCACAACTGGAAAGTAGGAAAGGTAAACATAACACAAGAAGAGTACCAAACAAAGGGAATCATGCTATAATCTTATCTTCTCATTAATTAAGAAGTGTTTGACTGAACAGTTGGTCTCAGCACACAGGTACCAGCTGAAGGGTCAGTAACAAATGCAGCAGAGTATAGGAAAGAATCCTCCAGTAACCTAGCAAAACAAATAATGCAATGCTATTCCATTTCTCTTGATATAGATCAGCAATTAAATTAATTAATAAAGCATGAGGCAAAAAATTACCCTCTACCAGTAGCAGTGTAAACAAGATTTAATACAATGAGAAGGATCAAAAGACTTTTTAACTGAATATTAAATTTTAAATTTTGCTAGTTTCCAGGTTAGACTAGTTCTCCTGTGAACTAAAATTGATGAATAGAACCACTTTCTTCAAAGAAAATCCTGTAAATGCTCAAAAGATCAAAATGTCAGGTAATTTTTCCATGGATAGGATCTGCACAGCATGATGCACTCTGGCTGAAGACTCAGTCAATGCTGCAAAACTTGGGTCTCCCAGCATCTCAATGAATGTAATATTATCTATATTATTTTCTTTTTCTTAATCTGTCAGCTCTAATAAATTGCATTTAAAGCAATGTTTTATGGAGTGCAAATGTCTTTCTTACTGGGTTCATAACAAAACAGCACCTTGTTTTACAAATCTGATTTATATATGTTTGCATGCGGTATATATGCTATATACCAAATAATATATGACAAATACTATATCCTACATATGTGTGTGTGTTCTGAGAAAAGAAGATTTAAAAACACTAATTACTTTTCTGTGTACATATATTAAGCATATATTAGGTAATATATATTAGGCTTCACTGACATTTTTGTCTATTGAAAAAATTAAACTCTGAATGCATAGATCAAAAAGAAAAGTAACATGTCTCTGAAATGCTCTGTGTCAAATGAAGTTTGTGATTATGAACTCTCTTTTTATTTAAGCTGAAATATTTGCTTAAACCATCTTTTTTAAAACAGAACACACCTTCCCATAAGATATGCATTATTCCTGAAAGCGCTGTGGTGCGTGATGATAAGCTTGAGGCAGACATATAATATCCCCAAGCAGAACAGCTGTGTCATACCAAATTATTTCTTTTGTTTGTTTGTATGTTTGTTGTTTTTTTATTTTCTCTTCAAGTTGTAACCTGATCTTTTGTTAGAAAATAAATAAATAAAAACTTGTAAGAAAAGTATTTTCACTTTCAAATCTTCAGTTAGACAGTTCTAATGTATATATCATTGCTACTGCAACTTCTGTAAATTGAATATCTCTGTAAGTACCTAGGGGAGAAAAATATGCAAACCAAGATGTCAAAATCCTGGAAAAAAATGGGAACATCTCACTTTGTCTTTTTGAAAAGAGTTCAGAAAACCCCACAACTTGTGAAACAATGTTCCAGTGTACTTATGAATAGGTTATCACCATTGTATATTTTTTAGAAAGAGTGAAACTGAGTCATGGTGGTGGCACCTATGCTTTTAAAACATTCCTGGCAATATTAGATTTGCATTATTTAGTACTCCAGCTGTCATGGCATGGAGTGAAACCTCAAATGCATGCAGATTCTGTTGTAACTTTTGTTGAAAATACAAACACAGTCTGAGTGATCTGCAATACATAGTAGTCCATGGCTGCAGTTCTGTAATACTGGACATATTCAGCAATTTTTCAGATGATGCAGCTGCTGTCATCACACACACCATTATGAATCTCTTTCAGCAGCAGCACTAAGCTGTCAGCCAGAAGGGATCATATGGATCAAAGAGATGTTCTGTATGCTTATTTTCACATAAAGCAAAAAACCGCTGAGGCAAAAATTTGAATCAACAATAGCTACCCCAAAGAGCATCAGATTTTTACTTCTTTTCCTTCCCCAGAATAATGGAGTTTCCTGTTTCTTGTCTTATGCGTTTTAAGCCTCAGGTGTTACAAGGTTTCACAACATATTGACACAGTGAAATTAATGTGCATTAAGAGACATGATGCCTGTGAAAATGTCAAGCACACTGCCAGAGGCTGTGGGAAAGGCATCATTCGAGCCTGCACTGGTTGTTTTGAAGGTGTCCTGAGGACTGTAAGAACAGTTATCAAAGGCAGCTCTAAAAGTTTGAGATAGGAATATGAGCAAAGTACTCTAATTTGGGGTGTGAACTTCCAAGGAGCTGACCCAATAGTTCTGCCCAAAGGTACTCAGTGACCAGAAAGCAGGAATGGGAACCTACCTCTTCCAATAGTGTTGTAAATTATTACTATTTTTTTAAAAAAAATAAAGATAGAGAAAAATATTAAGTACATTTTATGTCACAGTAAACACTAATCACAATATAATTTTACAGAAAATCAGTCTTGTCCATAGTGTTCTGAAGAGTCCAGAGTAAAACAATATGTTTCTCCAGCAGTATTTCAAATTGAAATAGCTGCAGTTGGAGAAAAGTGACAAGAACCAACACCCACACGGGTTACAGATGATGGTACAAAACTAGTAGTTTGTTGCCTAGATCATATTTCACATTTATCTACATTTGTTATGATTTAAATTATTAAAATACAACAGAACTCATGCTCTGAGGGAGAAAATATTCTCACATATTCATAATGAGTATATTTGTTTATAATTTATAAAACTGTGATAAAAGACTGATTTTCACTTCCACAAATATAGAACATGACCTAGCATGGCAAATTCCTAGATTAAAGAATTTGTGAAACAATATTATCCAATTATTATATTAAAATATATTTTGAAATTACTTATTACAATATTTATATTAAAATTAATGAACAACCTAATTTCATAACTTCTAAATTTTATTTCATACAATTTTTAATTACTGAGGTATGATGAGTTGAATGCTGCTTCAGGTGTAATAATTTAATAGTATGTTTTTCAAGAATGGGCAGAAAATTACAAAGCCAGTAATTCTTGAGGAAGATCCTTCATTGCTTCCTCTCTATTACAGGACAAATTAAAGGAACTGAAATGATTATTACTTAGTAAATTACTTTCTTTAATAGGATCAGCAAATAATATTCATGATACCAATCTTGATTCAGTGTTCCAAACACACCCGACTCCCCACTAATCCCATGAAGTATTATTTACCTGGAACGAAAGCACTTAATTGTCCATCTAAGATGGAATAAATGCAGCCCTAAATATCTTGGCCACAACATTTCTATTTTTATAGATGCCTGATGAATTTTGATTACTTTTGAAAAACAGACAATAAATATTTCAGAATTAGATAAAGGATTTATTGCTTTTAGTTGTCTGCAACTGTGAGATTCTGCTGGGTGATCACCATCTCCACCATTAGTGTCTTTTGACAAGCATATGTTTAGGAAATAATGATTCTTTCTCTCTTCGTCTTATTTATTTTTTCCTAATATATCTCACTCTGATTTTAAAGCCAAGAATAGAAAGCCAAACCAGTAAAATAAATTAGAGAGCTAACCAACTAATCAATCATTCAAACTAATTGAAGCCTCTTTCGAAGGTTTTGAATGTTGACTTAAACATTACAGAAAAACTGGACTGATTTCTGAGGCTTTTTCAAAAGAGTTAAGGTCACATGGATCTCATTTTGTAAATTTATAAAACAGTATCAGTTAATTCCACTGTTGTTTGTTTTTGGTTTTGTTTTGTTTTTTTTAAAAAAAAAATGTGTCACAATGTCCTTGTAGTTCTGGCAGTTTGGTATATGAAAAATTATGTGTTTATGTGCTGGTCTTGTCCATTTCTCTTTCTACCAGATTAAAACTGACCTAACTATTGTTAGACTTCTTTTTTTTTTTTTGCTGTTTTTTAATGGTAGGAATTGTAAAACTTAATCATAACACAAGTGATCATCTAGATCAGTGGTCTCCAAACTGTTTTGATCATCTACTTCTGTAAGTGAAAACTTTATGAATTTACCCCCTCAATATATGTATATTTATTTACAAATTATGCATGTACTGAAGTTCTGATATTTTCTTCTTAAACCACAATGAATCATGTTGTGCACTCTTACCTGCACCCTTGGAAACCACTGGTCTATATGGGGGTGGGGAAAAAATTCTTCTGTGAATTTAGCTTGACATTTTTTCCAGGACCAGGAAAAACCCCAAGGACCAAATTTTCTAGTAGTTTTCCAGTAACTACAAATGTTTTATTTTACAATTTTATTATTTGCTGCAAGTATCCCATGAAATCCATTTCACACAATTAAGTCTTTCAGTTCTGTGTGAGAAGATGAGAAAGTCAACATAAACCTCTCTGAAGACTTTCCCAGTCAAAATAATATAATAGATTGCATCATTTTTATCTTGAAAAGACACATTTACTGTAGTCTCTCTATCACATTCAGGTAGCAAGGACTTCATTGACAAACATTACCTGCTCTGCAGAAAACACAGTCTTAATCTCTTCCATCTAGAAACATGATTGCTTTCCTTTCTTATACACAAAGCATTTAACATATTTCAGGAGATCTTCAGGAAAGTAATTTTATAGTTCAAATTATTTTCTGTATTGGCATCCTAGATAATAATGGCAGTCTATACTTCTAAGATTGTCAAGAATTTATTGGTGCAAACAGTTGTGGCACTTTCTGTTCCTCAAGCTCCTTGAAATTTCAATAGGAGAGATGACTACTGTTAATATCACTGTTCCTATTATCTAGGGTTAGATTCATTAGTTCAGCTAACCATATTCTCAATGCACTTGGTTTTTGACAGAACTGCAAATCTAATAACCAGGAGAAGAGAATGATCACTGAGCCGTAAACAACTAAAGTAATGTCTTAGGCAATTTTTTTAAACAAAAATAAAATAAAAAAAATAAAAAATATTTAGTAGTTGAAGCTACAATTAAGAAAACATAGTTGTTCATTAATTTCTGTCTCACATCTTTGATATATTACATGAAAATTACAATGATTACCTCTCATGCATATCTAGTTAATCACCAGTCTGTTCTTTATGAGATTATTATTGAATACAGAATCTCAAAATATTTAATAGATGCATTACTGTTAATGAATATTTTACCACAAACTTGACTGACAACATTAAGCCTCTCAAGGCACTTCAGACTGTTAAAAGAAAGTCAAAGTTAGTACTGAAATATTTTAGAGTATCAACTATTTTGAAGGAAACAATTGTTAAACTGTTTCTGAATGTATTTGACAACCACAACCATTAAACAAATGCACCTTAATCCAAGTAAATACTATCAAAATATAAAAAAGATATATCAGGTCAGCATATTTTAAAATAAATTTTCTTGTATGTTTCCCGGCCATTTTTTTTTAATTCTCTTCATCTAAGCTCTCTGTCTGTAAGACTAACCGATATTGAGAACTTTCACAGTGTATTTCTGTTCTTAAGAATGTAAATAGCATAATATACATAGCAAATAAAACTAACACTAGAGGCAATATAGGCCCACTGATGAATGAGGTGGGTGCCCTAGAGACAGAGGATATAAAGAAGGCAGAGGTGCTGAATGCCTTCTTTGCCTCTGTCTTTACTCCTGCAGGCTTTCCCCAGGAGCCCCTGATCCCTATAGCCCCAGAAGAAGTCAGGACAAAGGAGGAGATTGCCTTGGTAGATGAGGATTGGGTTAGGGATCAGTTGAGCAATCTGGACATCCATAAATCAATGGGTCCAGATGGAATGCACCCAAGGGTGTTGAGGGAGCTGGCAGAGGTCATTGCTAAGCCACTCTCCATCACCTTTGGTAAGTCATGGGCAACAGGAGAGGTGCCTGAGGACTGGAGGATAGCAAATGTCACTCCAGTCTACAAGAAGGGCAAGAAGGAGGACC
>VZRW01008159.1:7774-25771 GCA_013398125.1 Aegotheles bennettii | reverse complement strand
CCCAACTCTCCAGCCTATCAATGTCTCGCTGAATGGCAGCACAGCCCTCTGGTGTGTCAGCCACTCCTCCTAGTTTAGTGTCATCAGCAAACTTGCTGAGGGTACACTCTGTTCCCTCATCCAGGTCCTTGGTGAAAATATTGAATAGTACAGGTCCCAGTACCAACCCCTGAGGGACTCCACTAGTCACAGCCCTCCAACTAGATTCCATCCCATTGACCACAACTCTCTGACTTCTTCCTTTCAACTAATTCACAATTCACTTCACTACCCGATCCTCCAGACCATACTTGCTTAATTTATCTGTGAGGATGCTGTGGGAGACAGTGTCAAATGGCTTACTCAAAGCAAGATAAACCACATCTACTGCTCTACCATCATCTATCCACCTAGTTACATCCTCATAGAAGGCTATTATGTTGGTCAAAAATTATATTGATAAGTTTATGTTATCTGTGTTTATCTTTTGGATATGCTTTCAATTTCATACTCATATGAAGACAAAATGACTCCTAGTGGGAGACTGTAAATTAGTAACCTAGCTATCCCAGTTTTAGTACTAGCAGGGGATGAAGATGCCTACTAAGAGATAAAAAATATTACTTTAATCAACCAATGATAGCAGCAGACTAGTACTACACACACTGAGAGTTTGCCACTGTATAAATGCAAAGCTTAGTTTGTATTTTCTTTTCATCTGGCTCATTGTCTTTATTTCTGCATGAAAAAATATTCATTGGTGGAAAAATATTTGGTTTTCTTTCAGTTCTAAATGTGACTGATCATTAAAATATTTGAATTGCATCTCACACATGCCATAACCAGTTTGTGTCAAAACTAAATTTTCCCTATGATGCTTATTAGCCAAAAAAATCTTTCAGAAGAATGAGAGGATATGCTTGGTTTATTTCTGAATGCAATCATTTTGTGAAATTCTACACGACACTCCCCATCCCTCACAAAAATAAACCGAAACAAAACAAAACGTTACCCCTTACTCTCAATAAGAGCAAAGAAAAAACCCAGAACTGTTTTTTTGTTTCAAAAACTATGCTAGTGGCTATTATAAAAGGTAGTATTGTTCCCACAGACTTTTCAGCTGGGAAAATAATATCATAAGACAACCTTGGTGAAATACACGTTAACTAACTTCAGACAACTCCAACTGTAGATACTTACATTTGTCAAATGCAGTCTAATCCCTGCATCAGTTTATGTGAAAACATGTACAGATGGTGAGTGAAAAACTAAGAAGTTAAATGAAAAATTATGTATCTCATCTCATGGGCTATTCTAACAAAATGTCTGCGGGAAAGCTGGCAATCTTTTTCAGATGGGTTGACCTTGTCTCATTTCCAGATCCCCACCCAACTGCTCTCTCACTCTACAGAAGTGGGAGGAGAAAATAAGATAAAAAGCTCGTGGGTCAAGATAAAGGCAGGGAGATCACTTACCAGTCACCCTCTGGAGTAAAACAGACTTGACTTGGAATGGAATAATTTAATTTATTGCCAATTCAAATAGAGTTGAATGTTGAGAGACAAAGACAGAAACTAAACCACCTTTCCCCACCCCCAATATTTTACCGTGGGCTCAACTTTACTCCTTCATTCCCAATTTCTTTACCTTCAACTCCCTTGCCCTGAGAGGCACAGAGGAGACAGGAATGGGGGTTTGTTGTCAGTTTTTAAATCCACATTTCTAAATCTCATTTTACATACATGGAAGTGAGCACTGACCCTTCACATTTGCATCTCTCTGGCTAGTAAAACTTACAGACTGTTCTAATTCTCACCAAAACATTATAAAACTGTTTCAGTAAAACCAATGGCACTCTCATTTTTTCCCAGTAAACAGCAGTTGCTACAGGAGCCATGTTCTCTTTGTCCACAGAGTAAGAGAATTTTCTGATGTTTATAGACACAGTGCAGAAAACTATCACTCATTACCACAGTGATCGCAAGTGATGTAATTACCATCAGTCATATGCTCCAAAATTGCTGCAAATCTAACCACTATTATTTTAAATTTTAAGTTTAATTTTAATGCCTGTATCTTAGGTTTTCTGTGATACAAAATATTCCTTTCTACTTCAGTGCTGGTTATCCAATAAAGGTCCTGGATCCAAGCTGCATCCTCATGGTGGTGATGAATGAGTGTTATAAGAGATCAGCCATGTGGGGAGAAAGAATGAAGGTACTGCAGTAGCCACTTCTGCTTGAAATCACAGAAGTCACAATCCTCAATATCTAGCAGAAATAGGCTGATTCACTTACCTACATATAGCTGCTGCAACCAGTAGATTACTCTAAAAATGCAGCCAAAAGGACAAGCATAGATCTTTACAAATATTCCCTAGATGTTTCATATTCAGAGCTAGATTATCCCCACTTTAGTGCTGGCTCTGCATTTGTGCAACAGCTCTGCTGATCTCCCAGAGGAGACAAAAGAAGGAGCTGTAATCTGCTGGTATTTTGACAGCTGATAAAAACAGCGTATTCAAACTGCAGTAATAAATTCCAGTTCCTTATATAAAACCACTCATCCAAGAGGACAATAGTGGGTACAATGTTGCTGATTTGTGTAAGTGTATCATACTAATTTATTTTTTATTCTTGCTTTGAGGAATCAAGAAATACCCATTGATGGAGGCAATAAATCAGACATGACAGACCAGTTAGTTAGACAAACCCTATGTTTATTGTTTTAAGTACCCCCTGCAAAATTTTACAAATTGTCCACTTTCCTTTTGCCCCATAGCTTATCAACCTGGTGTTCAGTTCTGTTCTTTTGGACAGTACAGAACCTGTGAAAATTATAAGATATAGGCCAGAATATAAAGTGAAGTTTATAGGTCCTGTTTGGGGGATTTTAATTTTTTTTTTCAAGATCCTTAGAGCAGCAAGGAGGGTGCACAGCAAGCTTGCTACCCTGCAGTTCAGGAGAGCTGACTTTGGCCTCTTAAGGGACCTGCTTGGTAGAGTACCATGGGATAAAGCCCTGGAGGGGAAAGAGGCCCAAGAAAGTTGGTTAATATTCAAGGATCACCTCTTCCAAGCTCAGGGCCGCTGTATCCCATCAAAGGGAAAGTCAGGCAAAATCTCCAAGAGGCCTGCATGGATGAACAGGAGCTCCTGGACAACCTAAAACACAAAAAAGAAGCTTACAGAAAGTGGAAGCAAGGACAGGTAGCCTGGGAGGAATACAGAGAAATTGTCTGAGCAGCCAGAGGTCAGGTCAGAAAAGCTAAAGCCCTGATAAGTTTAAAACCGGCCAGGGACTCCAAGGGCAATAAGAATAGTTTTTATAGGTATATCAGTGATAAAAGGAAGACTAGGAAAAAAGTAGGCCCTCTCTAAAAGGAAATGGGAGATTTGGTTACCCAGGACATGGAGAAGGCTGAGGTACTCAATGACTTTTTTGCTTCAGTCTTCTCTGGCAAGTGCTCAAGCCACACCGCCCAAGTCACAAAAGGCAAAGACAGGGACTGGGAAAAAGGAAGAACCACCCACAGTAGTGGTAGATCGGGTTGGAAACCAACTAAGGAACCTGAATGTGCACAAGTCCATGAGACCTGACAAGATACATCCTTGGGTCCTAAGGGAACTGGCAGATGAAGTTGCTAAGCCACTATCCATATCTGAGAAGCTGTGGAGGTCCAATTAAGTTCCCACTGACCGGAAGAGGGGAAACATGACCCCCATTTTTAAGAAGGGAAAGAAAGAAGAGCTTTGGAACTACAAACCTGTCAGTCTCACCTCTGTGCCTGGTAAGATCATGAAGCAGATCCTTCTGGAAACTATTCTAAGGCACAGAGAAAACAAGGAGGTGATTGGTGACAACCAACAAGGCTTCACCAAAAGCAAATCACGCCTGACAAATTTGGTGGCCTTCTATGAAGGGGTTTCACAGCTGGTGGATAAGGGCAGAGCAACTGATGTTATCTATCTGGACCTGTACAAAGCTTTTGATACCATCCTGCACAACATCCTTGTCTCTAAATTAAAGAGGAATGGATTTGATGGATGGACCACTCAATGGATAAGATATTGGCTGGGTGGTCACACTCAGAGAATTGTGGTCAATTGTTCAATGTCCAAGTGGATATCAATGACGAGTGGTGTTCCTCTGGGGTTGATATTGCGACTAGTTCTCTTTAACATGGTTAAAAACATCAATAACTCTTTGATGTCAACTAGGATGGTGGGATCGGGTGCACCCTCAGCAAGTTTTCCAGTGACACCAAGCTGTGTGGTGCAGTCAACACACTGGAGGGAAGGGGTGCCATCCAGACAAACCTTGACAGGCTTGAGAGGTGGGCCCACTCAAACTGCCAGAAGTTCAACAAGGCCAAGTGAAAGGTCCTGCACCTGGGTTGGGGCAATCCCATACACAAATACAGGCTGAGTGAAGAATGAATTGAGAACAGCTCAAAGGAGAAGGACTTGGGTGTGTTGGTTGATGAGAAGCTCAACATGAGCTGGCAGTGTGTGTTTGCACCTCAGAAAGCCAACCATATCCTGTGCTGCATCAAAAGAACTGTGACCAGCAGGTTGAGGGAGGTGATTCTACCCCTCTACTCTGCTCTAGTCAGACCCCACCTGAAGTACTGTGTCCAGTTCTGGAGTCCCCAACATAAGAAGGACATGGAGCTGTTGGAGCAAGTCCAGATGAGGGCCACAAAGATGATCAGGGAGCTGGAACACCTCTCCTGTGAAGACAGGCTGAGAGGGATGGAGGTATTCAGCCTGGAGAAGAGAAGGCTCTGGGGATACCTTAGAGCAGCCTTCCAATATCTGAAGGGGGCCTACAGGAAAGCTGGAGAGGGACTTTTTACAAGGGCATGTAGTGATACAACAAGAGGAAGCTGTTTCAATCTGAAAGAGGGTAGATTTAGATTGGCTATTAAGAGGACATTCTTTCCTGTGCAAATGGTGAGACACTGGAAGTGATTGCCCAGGGAAGTTGCAGATTCCCCCTCCCTGAAGTGCTGAAGGACAGATTGGATGGGGCTTTGAGCAACCTGGTCTAGTGGGAGGTGTCCCTGCCCATGGCAGGGGTGTTGGAACTAGATGATCTTTAATGTCCCTTCCAACCCAAATGATTCTATGATTCTATGACAACTTAAACACTTTTATTTTGCTGTAATGCTGGAAAATATTTTAGACAATGACAAAAGAGAATTTGAATGGCACTTTTTGCTGTTGTTTCCTCTTGTTCATTCCACTTTACTTTCATTTGTCTAAAGAGTATCAGCAGCTTAAGATATGTTACAATTCTCTTTTTCAGAACCAGTTACAGAGCTAGAGTTCTCTTACATGTTATTTACAGTGCCCTTATACTGCTTGTTATGCTGCTTTTAGAAACAAGCACAAAGTAACCATACCACAAAGTTTTACTTGTTTCTGCCAGACTTTTTTTTTAAACTTACTAAATTGTCAAGACTTCCTGAAGCCTCTTTCAAGCTTTCTGACACTTCTGTGCTCAACAGAACAACATAGCAAAGTCATTGTCACTTGCTGCAATCCTTTTTTATAGAAAGTGCAGCTGTTAGGAAGCTCCATGTCTCTTGCAAAGAAAAGATTTCAGAATTTTTTTCTCTTTTAACTGCTTTTTTATTTACTGCTGCTCTTACTTTATCCTTAATTTGCATATATTATTTATTATTATTATTACCTTAAATGCATAAAATAAGGGAACACAATACTGTTTGTTGTTTTTTGTTTTGTTTTGTTTTTCCAATTGATTTTTGGTGGTTTCTTTCTTATATTTTCTGGTGTATTCAAAAATTATTACCTCAAACAAGGAAATGGCTATTTCTTCCAGGGATGCAATCTGCTTTTATCTCAGTTATATCTTTTTACTTAATTTTATTTTTTCTAAGGATGATTGATGAGCATGCTACTCTCTCTACATATGGTCTGTTAACATATATTAGCAGCAAAACAAACTTTTATTTAACTAGCCAAAAACCTGTGTGTATCTTCCAGTCCTTTCTTTGCTGTGTCTTATTTTTAGGTTGACTTTATAGAAATACTCACATGTTAAACAAAAACTATTGTTCCCAGCACGTGCTCGTACCACTAAGATGTTATTTTAGGTACCTATGAGCTCTGTTGGAATATTTCTACACTTTTTATGAAACATTTATTAGATATATAAAACGAAATTACTGGGACTGATAATTTCATCAGTAGTTTAAAAGTGGTCTTGATTGCTGAATTCCCAAGGATCCTATCTGTAACAGATGATTTGATTTGATTAGTTGCACCTTACCTCTTTAAAATTATGTACATATTAAGTAGGTGAAAACAAACCAACTCCCCCTAGTCATGTTTTTTTATGTTCCTCTAAGACAATCGAGTGCTTGGTATAAAATCCAGAAAAATTCTGGGCAGAGGAGTTTGCCCAACATCACTGTGAATCTCCAGTACTGACCTCTCTCCTAGCTGGACTGCCTTATTCTTTCCCAGTTTTATAGTGGGTGATCAGAGATGAGGAAGATGGACCATTTCCTCTTCTTAGCAGTTATGTAAAGGGGATCAGACTTCTTATTTTTCAGGACTGAGACAACAATTTACACACTTTATTGAAGATGTGAGACAGTTGAAAACAATGAGAATAATTCATGGGTTAGGAAGGATAATCATGGACCAAATTTTTTGCTTTGCTGAACCAGACCCCACTAAGACTGGCTTAAAGCAGAGTAAGTGACATCAAATGGAACAGCTCTTGAAGAGAAGATTTTTCTATCACAGGCCTCCTATAGAGACTGTTCTTTAAATACCTCAGTTTCGTTTTGTCCCTTATTACATGTGTACCTATGCAGTACGTTAAACAGATTTATAAGGCAAATCTCAAAAACAGTTTGATTCCTGACATTTACTTAAACTTTAAGTTTCTGTTATATCATATTAATTTTCTCTGTAATCTTTTGAATTTCTTATCCTTTGTTGCTGAGGCACTCACAAAACAGACAGAGCAGTCACAAAAAATGAGATATATTCTAACCAAAACTCCTACAAAGGTAAACCACAAGTTTGGATGCCAGATGGGAATATTACTACAATCAGTCCTTTAGAAGGATGACCCAAAATGCACAATCACTCATCAATGAGGGCTCTTAACCTCAAGGAGTTTCCTCTGGTGGTGTCTTGATTCAAGGGGAAAGTCCCTAACTACAAACTTGCTGCTATGAGGAGGACCAACTGAAATTGGCTCTGCAGCAGGAATCCCTAGTGGAGTCTGATCTGTGGGCAGTTCTGATTAGCTGGGGGATCCATCTTCTGGGGACTGTCTGCTTGGCAACACTCACATGAAAAAAGTGAGCTAAGTGCATGAAAAAAGGTAATCAGGTTTCCACAGCCAGAAAGCTCCTGTCTTTGTCAAGTCTGTGAATCTGCCAAAGTCTTAAGCACTTCAATAGTATCATCCTCCAGAGTTTTATATCTCAACAGGATATTATGGGATTTTAGGCTCTTAATTACATTAGATTTCATTTAGCCACCTATAGCTAGGGAAGCTGAACATGGGCCTTGGAAAACATACTGAAGAAAATTTTTTAACTCAGTCACCTGATGAAAGATGAATAACATATTGAAATTCTGTACATAATATAGAACTAAAAATTACCAATGTTTAAATTGGGCAGTGTGCAGGTTAAACAGGCAGTGCATAAATAAAATTGATGCTTTACAGAGTAATCAGTCAACCAGCTTGTGGAGCTACATATACTGAGTCTATCAGAAAAAGTTAAGAAATATCTGTTACCTTAAAAATAATTAAAATAAACCCCCAAACACCACCAAAAAAGAAAAAATAAAACTGCTACCCCAAAATTCCGAAAAAAAAAAACAAACCTAAAATAAGAAACAAAACATCATCCTATAGCACCAATACAATGTGTACAATGGCCATGTTCATGCTACTCCATTACATAGTGGAAGAAATATTCCCAGACACTAGAACTCAATCAACTCTACTGCTAGTTGTTAAAATAGCCCCAGGTATGCTTTTGACCTCTGATGACTACCAGTCTCTCCAAAAATTTCTGGGTATGGTCCATGGATGAAGATCACAGTCAGGTATCATTCCCAGTAAGCAGTTTCCATTTGCCCACTTGTTTTAGAGAGTAAAAGAGTTTGTATTACTATGGATTTGAGCTGTTTCATGTTATCTACCAGGTCACATATTTAATTTATTTTTAGAGACACAGTGTGGAAAAATAGGAGTAAAACAATATATTTAAACCTTAGAAGATAAACCTCACTATAAAGTGCAGCAATTGGTGTAAAAGATAAAGGGCATATACTCCCATTTCAAGCTGGACATAGATAAATGAGACACTGCAGTGGCAGAAACAAAAATACAAAGGCTGGATGAAATGTTACATAGATAGTAGATCTAAAATGGATGAAGCCTAGGACTAAAAGTAATGAAGAAATCTTTAGTTAGGAAGTCCACCAAGAAATTTTATAGTGAAATAATAAATTAGGAAACATATAATTTACAAAAAATACCACCAGAAAAAAACCAAACCAAACCAAACAAACAAACCAAAATCAAACAAAAATAGTTATAATAGGCATAAAAAATGGAAAGAGTTTCATGTCATCAAGAGAAAGCACTAACTGGATGCATGTTAAAAGAGATGCTCTAGTTAGAGTAGCTAGGAATAAACAAAAACAAGCAAACAAACAAAACAGAAAAACAAGCAACCAGAAGTAATTTGAGAAATACTAAGACTAAGAAAACTGAAACAAGACTTAGCATTCCAGAAGTCCATTTATGCCATAATTAACTCCACAAGGAAAACCCCTCTTTTACTAAGGGAGAAGTAAATTGAAGAGCAGAGCAGAATTACAATTTTTGAAGACTTTGACCAGGCAAAAGACTCAATAGAGAATAGACTTACTTACACTTCTAGCAGAAAGAAAGATAAAAAAACATTCACTCTCTCCTTGCATAAGATACCAAAAGGATAACATGGACTTTCCATTAAGGAAAGGGAAAAGAAGAAGAGGCAAGGAGAGATATATCCACATATATCTAGATATATCTAGAATGATTCCTTTCAATATTGGAGAATTCACGCCTTACCCTGTAACTTGAACAAACTAGTTGTAAAAAATATTGTCCAAATTTGACTAAGGTATATGGGATACTATAAAGAACAAGGTTCTTTAAAACAGAAGTATAATAAACAATTTTTTTTTCTTCTTTCATTCCCCCTTCCAAGTGTAAAGTTTAAAAAATAAATAAATAGGAGGACAAAGTTCACATGTAATTTTACCTATGTCAACTCAACAATAGAACCAAATATGACAACATAAATATGTTGATATGTTATATCAAAGGAAAAAAACCCCAGAGTTTCAGTTCTAGAGCCCAGCAACAAGAAAATAATTAAAATTACTTACAAAGAGTGATTTGGGTAGAATGTTTCCAGCTGCTAGTAATTTAAATAGGAGTTTTCAAAACAGGATGTATTTCTTGTAAAAAAACCCAAACAACAACTTGTAAAAATATTTTATAAAATTGTGTCATACAAAATTTTGTTTCTTATATAAGAATAGATTTTAAAGACCTCAAGAAATTATTTTAAACCAGAATTACTTAAAAACATGGACAAACATGATTTGAGCTCTCCTCAGTGTATAATGTCATTAAGTGTTCACACATGCCAAATCAAAGGTGAAGAAAAATTCTCCCTCACTACTCAAAGCCAAGTAGACAAAGATTCCCATACACTGACTGATATAAATTATGCATTTTTTCCTAAACTACTATTCTCCCTTTCCTGAACATGTTACTAGAAGACAGCCAAGCTAGGAAAAAGTAGCTGTATACTAAGTTTGCAAGTTTTCCTGGATATTTTCTTATGCACATCAGATTTCAAGACACAAGGATTTTGTAGATTATATGTATTTTCTCTGTCAGAAATGTAGGTGACGATGAACTTCATCTGGGCACCATCAAATAAAATTGTTCATGGTCTAATCTTTAGCTAAGAGAGGAGGTGACATAGTACAGCTCCCATCCACACAAATATAAACTCATTTTCTTTCCTCCCCCAGGGTGGTTGCATTCATGCTGCTTCCTGAAATAGTCCCAAGCCTTTGCTAACATGGATGTGATCATTGCCTCAGGGAGTTCCCACATCCAGAAATGTACTAGTATTTAAACTTCAAGAATGACAGCATGAACAAGACAGTCCCATGATGTAATTTTGGCTATGCATGATTTTTAGCTCACTCTGTTTCTGTTTTGGATTGTTCCAGATGCCTCTTTTCAATAAGGTTTTTCTGCAGAGGGAGCTAACTGTTAACAATATGGATGAGAGCAAATTGTTGTCATTTGGTATCAGGGTCATTAAATCTTTCATTGCTCATCTTATCTGCTAAAAGACTCAACCTATAGAAGTAGTCACTGGTTTTATTTTTAATACTTAGTTATGCTATGCAACATCATCTTGAACAGGTACCAGATGGAACTCTATTCTTACTATCCTATATTTCCTGAAGTTAATCTGATAGAAATATTCCCTGAAAAAACTACAAATGCTTGGATGTAAACAGAATGTAAACCTCTACAATATATATCATCATATATATATATATGATATATATCAGTTTACATATTACTAGTTAGTCAAGAAAACATCATTCTTGCAAATTTAGAATACAGTTACAGATATATGAGATATGTTGCTTATAAAGGAGTTTAATAGAAGTACATATTTAAATCTTAAGCAAACAAACAAAAGCTCAGGAATCACAGAATCACAGAATCAAAGGGGTTGGAAGGGACCTCGAAAGATCATCTAGTCCACCCCCCCTGCCAGAGCAGGTTCACCTACAGTACATCACACAGGAACGCATCCAGGCGGGTTTTGAATGTCTCCAGTGAAGGAGACTCCACAACCTCTCTGGGCAGCCTGTTCCAGTGCTCTGTCACTCTCACAGTGAAAAGTAAGCAAATAAGATAATGGGGAAAATCCCAAACAAAAATAAAAATAAAACTGTTAAAAATATAATTTTGCTTGTTTATAAAATCTGTTCTATGTTATTTAAAGTCAAGAAATAGAACTGTACTTATATAGGTGTATACAGAAGAAGGATGAAAATATATTTGAGACATTTGTAATATAATAAAATGCATAATGCAAAAAAAGATGCTGGCAGGAAAATACATAACCTGTTCACTGGTTAAAAAGGAAAAAAAAAATAATTGCAAAGACAGGTAAGGCTAGCAGTCTCATTAGATTAAAGTGATTAGCTTTTATTTTTCTTTCCCTTCGTCTTGGAATAGCTCCAGAAGAAATGATTATCTACAGAAGAATATTATTTCTCAATATTTTTTTTCAACATTATCTCTCAGATAACAACTGATCCTGCTGTTGTTGTTTTAGTAATAGCGGCCAACATATGAACAAAAAGAGAGGAGAATGAGGGAGTAAGCCATCTGAAAAGAATTTTTCCTTTCTACTTATTTCCACCATTGTTAGAGGAACAAACCTCCACTTAGCCGAACAGGTACATTTTTTCTTATAGGATTAATCATCTATATAATAGATCTATTGAAAATGACAAGCAAAATGCAAAACAAAGAAAAGTGTGAAGTCTATGGTCATAGAAGTCCCCTTTTTCAAGAAAATGTGTTTCTAAATTAATGGCAGATATTATAACCCCCCTATTAAACATTCTAAAGATGAAAAGGACATATCTAAAGTCCTGCCAGTGTAATAAAATATATACTGAATAAAACAATTAATTTTAAATTATAAATATTTTTAATTTTACATTCATTACTAGTATTTTAAATTTATTTTATTTTTTCCTTGCTTTTGTTTGACACATCAGCTTTTGCTGAACTAAGACATGGATGCTATTAATGTTTCTCCAAACCCATCAAAGATAACAAGCAAATCTAAACAAATTATGTCCATGTACTTAAAAGTTTTCAAAAGAAATAAAATCAAAGTTTGAACTTGTTTTTTTTTAATTATTATTTTTAGTAACCTAATACTCAGTGTATTGAGATGTGACAGTCACAGCTCATTATAAACTTTATTAAGAGTGCCTGGAGAAATTATGGATTGAACAGCTCTTAAATTTTCTGATTCTTTATTTTCTTATCAAAATAAAATTAGGAACATAGGATAATTCAGGTGTAAGGGACCTCAGCTGATCTCTAGTCCAACCTTTTGCTCAAAACAAGGTTGGCTCTGAAGTCAGGCCAGGTTGCTCAGCGCCTTGTCCAGGCAGGTTTCGAAAACCTCTGTCCTCACATGGAAACTTCTTGTTACCAGCCTCCAGACAGAGTATGATCTGTTAGTCACAACAGATTTTACCTTTCTAGTCTGCCCATCCAGACTGTAACGTACCGACTCAAACACAAGAAACAGGGTGAAAAGGCTTGTTAAAGTCAGGATTTTAAATGACATTTGCTACTCTACATTTATACACAGTTTATTTTTGTGCCAGAGGACAGTCATGTTGAATTTTTGTATTCTCCTACAAATTGGTGTTATGCAAGTCCAGAGCAAAGTAATCAAGAGATGTTTTCAAAATATATTTCAGTTTTTCATAATGTTTTATTTGAAAATGTGAACTTGCTAATTGCTTCTTGACAGTATAATAAAATGAAACTCTGACTGCTCTTAGCAAAACAGTCCAGAAGAATAAAAATTTTCTAATTCATAGTAATACTTAGAAGACTCATCACAGACTATTGATTTTCTTTGCAAATGACTAAGAACACAAATGCAATTAACCATCAAGGTTGCCTCCACACAAAATATACTGTGCTCATTTATTTTGACAAGTGAGTTTTTACTTTAATTACTTACAATATAATTGTAAATTGTGCTAATAAATCAAGCATGTGTATCTTGCTAGAGCTAAACTTCAAAGCAGTATGAGCTCTCATTGCAGCTTTCTTCTATTAAATCTTCTCTGCAAAAAGACGTAAACCAACTGGATTAAAAATTAATGAAATGGGAGTTCACAGATATTGCAGAGAAGAAATGTCACAATCAGAAGTTTTATGTAATTTCAAAATGAGGAAAACAAATAACAATACATAGAATATGTACAAAGAAGGCTAAAGAAGGTAAACAGCGAGTGGCAACAACACAGACCCCAGGATGGAGGGGAAATGACAGCCCTTTGTGTCACGAGGTGGGGGAGACACCTGTTGACCTTCTGTATTGGACCGTCAGAAGAAGTAGGCAGGGATTGNGGGGGGGGGGGGGGGGGCAGATGACATTTTCTCACATGACATAACAGATTGTTCAGACTAGCAGCAAGTCAAAACATCCTGCTTACACCAATTTGCATGCCTGGATTTTATTATGGAAAAGACAACCCACCAGATGTCAATCTTGGGGCTTGTCAAATCTTGACTAAAATATTTACCTGGATTCAGCCTGGCCATAACACCAATGTTAGGGACTGGGAAATGGGTCCAAGTATGGCATAAAAAATGTGGCCTGGGTCTACCTCTCCTTCCACAACCCTCCACGCCCATGACACATTTTGTCTGGGAGTTCCAATTATTTGATAGTTTCAAGGGCTGATAAGAAAAAACATTCTCAGGTCTAGAAGTTAGATCCCAAAACACTATTCTAGAGAGTATCTGTGGTTTCTGCTGTGTGTTATAAAAGAAGCTGATGAAAATCTGTGTTTAGAAATCAATTCTATAAAAGGTGGAAGAGAGGAGTTTCAGAAAAAAAAAACAAAAACAAAAAAACAAAATTAGTATGTTTAGGTCACCATTAAAAAACATGGGATCGATAAATTCTAATTCAATAGGTACAAATGCTATGAATCAGGTTAAAATTTATTTAAGTTAATTTTGTTTGATTTGGTAATTTATCTTGGTAATTTGAACTGATGAAACAATATTTTTTTAGTCCATCTGACTATCTTACACATATCCATTTTTTTTACTAGATGATTTAAAATGGCTTAGGTGAATTAATATAGCTGTGACCATCATGCTAATGAGAAAAGAACAATTCTCTTGACTTTCTGCTGACCTATAATCCTCACAAAAGTACATCTCATACCTGACTAATAGTGAGAGAAAATGGAGAATTTTCTGAGGTGTTGCCCCTTTGCCACACCATAAGCAATGTATAATTAGGAACTAAGATGCAGGCTGGCAATAAACTGGATATTTCTCTTTCTCATTTCATTCTTATTCTCATTTATGTTACCTCGTCTGGGTCCAAAACACATTAGAACAGTTGAAGAGCAAATGAGTATTTTGTGACTGGAAGACACCTCTCAATAAATTCAAATCTTCATAGATAAATGTGGGAAAAAAACCCAATCTGTTCTGGGAAGAAGGCAGACACAGAGAAGCCTCAGTGGTGTATTAGCATTTAGCTAAGGCAACCAAAGAGAGAAGACACCGAGAAACATGTAAGTGTTGAGGCATTGATTTCAGAAAATATTGAATGATAATAGTAATTGTGTTTACAATGAAGAGTCAGTATAGAGGAAAGCAAATGGAATGCAGCCATAAATAGAAGGAGAAGAAAAAGGGAGTTGCTGTCATTGTGGTTGCAATAACTGAATATGGATTTTTGCTACAAATGAAGCAACAGTGGAAAGAGTTCCCCCAGAACAATGTAACACTAAGTAGTCCTAGTCCTGGAGACCTGCTGCCATAAAGGAACAGCCTGAATTGGGGAATAAACCCTGTATAAGCACTTATCTTTTCTGCACTGAGCTTCTCTGAACTGTTCATAAAGTCCAACCTAGAAATTGCTGAATATGTGTATACCACTATAAAAATGAGACCAAAGAATGAGCCCAAGCACTACTGATAGTCTGCTGTGCTCAACCGATAGCTTAATCCCTAGTTCTGTTTTGAACTGATTTGAGTAACTGTTTCCATGTAAAGCTTGGTAAAACTGAGTCTAGTCTCAAATATCTTGGATATGAGCCAACCATGTGAAATGCTGCTTGATTTTTGTGACAGGGATTGATAAACTTGGGTTTCTTGTATTCAGTAGTGCAGTAGAACAAACATAGACATTATGTTTTTATATTAAATATGAAATATTAAACATGTAAGGGATCCAGAATTTTGAGAATCCCAAAATCTAACTCCGAAATCAATCTCAAACACTGCCTTTTAGCTGGTGAGCTCTCTAGAAAAGGCACAGCTCCATATTTGACTACTGTGAACCCAGACATAAGAACATAATAATGACACTACTGGTGACAGTATATGAGTACTTCGTAATACTCGTAACATCTTAGCATAATTAATAACCACAAGCACAAAGTGACAAGTGGACAAAAGGAGTTCAGAAAAATGTGTGCAAGAAGTAAAGTGTACGAGAACAGTGAAGATGTCTGGTAAAAACAAAATAATCTTGCAGAATGGGTACAGACAGTGTGACTGATAGAACCAGAATTATCTTGTAGAATAAGCAAAACCGTAAGAAGTTCTGATCCCAAAAAAATAATATACCAAGACCAGATGAGATCATTCCTTTCTCGTTGGGAGCAGGGACAGAAGAGTATAAAGCATCAGCATTGAGACAGGGAAGGTCAGGGATAAAGAAGGTATCCCAGCTTCAGCTTTCCTATCAAAGAGCATGATTACCTTAATATTGCTGACTAAGAATGATCATGGATCACAGCCACCAGTGCTAACTAAAAACATAAGTCCCATGGTATTGTATACTTATGGCTAGTTTAGAATAAGTTTGTGAACTGTTAACTGTTTTGTCTGTGTGCTGGTAATGTGTATTACTAATGAATATCAGTCCAGTTAAGGATTGTTTTCAAGTTTGAAACAGCCTGATTCATAAATCATCTAAACTCTGCCCTCAGAGCAATCTTCAATTCCCTAACTGGTGCATAAATCTATATATTGAGCTGCAACAATCTCTACTGACCTTTGCCTTTACTTTAACCAAGTGCTCCAGTGGTCAGTGGGAGAAAATTTATGGATACTAAGCAACCTTTCCTAAAACAGCACATAGCAATGTGGTTTCTGATCTATTCATCATCTGTACACATGATTGTCTCACAAACAGCCTTTAAACAGCTTGCATGGTTATGCCTGGTAAACCATCTAACGTCATAGTAAACTTTTAAAAGTTTAGGATATTACACATTTTAAAGAGCAATCCCTAATCTAATGAGGATCAATATTTTCAGATTGATTGTATGAACCTCGTCTAGAGGATTACTTCAACATGGTATACAAGGGGTGGTACAGATGTATACAAGCTGAACATTCTTCTATTTCTTCCTCATCCAGGAATATACTATAACACAAAAGTCTCAGACTGTTTAGTTTCTCTGCCATTGATGCTTACATGTTGCAATCCAGAACACCTTCTTCTTAGGCTTTTTCTACTCTGACAGTTCTACTTCTTTGTTCTAAAGTGTACAATTCCACTCCTTTTCTATTAGAAGACTTGTTCTCTCATCAGGAAGCAATTATTGCCTTTGATTTAAGATGCATTTCAGTGTATCACTTAATTGCTTTTCCAAAGGCTAAACGAAATAAAATATTTTAATAAAATGAATGTCATTAGGTATAAAAGAAATGTCTTTACAAATGTGAAGATCTGCTAAGATCATATTAGTTGGGGTTTTTTGGTATCTACTGATCTTCGTTGTTCAAACAAGGTAACTAATCCTTCTCATCCATGTATGTTTGCCTGGAAAAGATATAGAAATGCAAAATAATTTAATTGTAATAAGAGCTTTCTTCTACTCATAGAAATATTATTAAAATGTAAGTGCATTTCTGTAAGACCATTATGTTCCTTCACTTGGAACTGAAATGCTATTTTATAGTTAGAAGTAATGTGCACTACATTTGATTTATTTGTCTAATAATACGGCATAAAAATGCAAACCATGACAGCAAGGATATTAAATTTGTACTGAACTTTGTGAAGAAAATGTTAAGAGCTCCATATGCTTTGCCAATGTAAGGACTATGATTCTGACCATGCAATACTTTAAAAAAAACCACAAACACCTCCTAAATTAAAATAATTTTAATAAAGATGATATATTGCAAACCTTTTTCCTTGGCCTTTCTTTTATGTTTACTCTGCTATAATATGCCATCTCTTAATTGAGCTGTACCACAGACTGCCTGCTAGGGAATTGTTGAAACCAAAGTATTGGCTGGACAGAAAACCTGACTGATGTTCAGAGCAGAAAAAGAGAACTTTGAAAGTAAGAGGCGAAATCTTGAAGACAACTGCCCACATCCTTCCACTGGATATGTTGTGAAAAGCCAGACTGCCTGGGTAACTTAGTAAAATTCAATGCCTTTATTGTAAATAAGCTTCAAACTTTGAAATTATTCATGATAGAAAGGCTAGTGATTTATGTCATCCAAAACTCACAGTATTGCCAGACTATTTCAAAGCTGTTGTTTGCCCTACTCACTTATTCATGTGATGTTGGGATCCCAGTTTCCTGTGAGGGAAAGAAAAAGATAAATCTAGTTGCTGGTTTTCAAACAAGCAACGGTAGGTTATGGCCGATACATAATAAATGCAATAAGAATTAAATATTCAATATAAGGGTAGCCATGCAAATATTTTTTTTTCTTTTATGATTATGATTTAAGAGTATCAGATAAACAGAATTGTTTAGCTGTTAAAACTTTTACAACTCTCTGCTGAACACCAGTTAAAGCATTATATAAGATGTCATTGAAGGTTGGAGGTCTGTAACTAGTGGAGTCCCTCAGGGGTCGGTCCTGGGACCGGTGTTGTTCAATATCTTCATCAACGACCTGGATGAGGGTACAGAATGTATCCTCAGCAAGTTTGCTGATGACACTAAACTAGGAGGAGTGGCTGACACACCAGAGGGTTGTGCTGCCATTCAGCAAGACCTTGATAGGCTGGAGAGTTGGGCGGGGAGAAACTTAATGAAATTCAACAAGGGCAAGTGCAGAGTTTTGCATCTGGGGAAGAACAACACCATGTACCAGTACAGG
>VZRW01008156.1:0-16825 GCA_013398125.1 Aegotheles bennettii | reverse complement strand
CCTCAGTTCAAGAAGGACAGGAAGCTACTTGGAAGAGTCCAGTGCAAAGCCACAAAGATGATGAAGGGAGTGGAACATCTCCCTTATGAGGAGAGGCTGAGGAAGATGGGTCTCTTTAGCTTGGAGAAGAGGAGACTGAGGGCTGACCTCATTAATGTTTATAAATATGTAAAGGGTGAGTGTCAGGAGATTGGAGACAGGCTCTTCTCAGTGATGTCCAGTGATAGGACAAGAGGGAACGGGTGCAAGTTGGAACATAGGAGGTTCTGGGTGAACACAAGGAAGAACTTTTTCACTGTGAGAGTGACAGAGCACTGGGCCAGGCTGCCCAGAGAGGCTGTAGAGTCTCCTTCTCTGGAGACATTCAAAACCCAACTGGATGCATTCTTGTGTGACCTGCTCTAGGTTGTCCTGCTCTGGCAGGGGGGTTGGACTAGATGATCTTTCGAGGTTCCTTCCAACTCCTAATTCTGTGATTCTGTAACACTTTCAGGCTTTTCTTCAAAATGAAGGGCAGTTGTCGTCTGAGTACAAGGCTAACACGTGCATGCATGACATCCTGGAGGGACCTAGCTAGCACCCAGTTCTTAAAAGCAAGGCAATACTCCCTTCCACATGTACGTGTGGGTCCAGCTACCTTGAGTCCAGCAGTGGCCAGTAATAAGCGCTTAGTGAAAGAGTGTAAGAAACATGAAAACAACTGGGTCAGCCTGCTTCTGGCATATCTTAGGAGCTCCTGGAGTTAATAGTTTAGCACCTTTCTGAACTGGAAGTTGCAATCAGACCATCATATTCAATGGCCACTGGCAGACTTCTCCATTAATTTTTTTGAACACATTTACAATTCCATAATGTCCTTTTGCCTATTAGTGAATCTCTACTGGAGTTAAAGTACCAAAGTCAGCCTTTCCTCACAAGAAAGAGGGGATACAGGAGACTTTCTGGCCATTTTTTTCTGAGATTTATTGATGAGATTCTAGGAAAGAAAGCTTGCAGAGAAATAAGGTACAGAGATCCCTACACTGGCTCTGCATGAAATAGCTTTGGATCTGGAAGCAGTAGAAGTAATACCAACCTCATGCTGTGCCCAGGTTAGTTGGTGGGCTGAGAGGCAAGGCCAATTAGCTTAAGACTGAGCACTGTGCTAGCAAGGCAGTACTGCTGCTGGGATCCAAGCTTGTATCCCTGCCAATGTCTGCTCCTTCCTCCAAGAAAGACTGGCCCATTCAGACCGGGGCTGGGGATCAGCAGCACAAAGATGCATTGTGCCACACTGGCACATCCTGAGAGGCGTGATCCCAAATCTTTGCAATTCCTGAGCATACAGACCCACCTCCCCCATGGACCACCTAACCTGGAAGATGCAGAGCAGTGACCTTTAAGCTCTTTTCAGTTTGCAACATCTTGTTTATTTCCCAGAGCGGCTGCAGATTCCCAAGAAGAGATTTCAGCCTCCTCCCATTAGAAGGGGTGAATGAAATCCCAGAGATCTGCAGACCACATGCCTCATGCCATTGCTATAGGGCCTCTTGGGACAGGAGGTGCACTCATCCATTACTGAGATTCTTCCTCATTGCACACAGTATTTATTGACCAGTGCAGATGACGATGGAACGACATTCTGTATGATTATTTAAGCACATCTGATCTAAAACCAGAACACAAATAAAATTTGCCCTGTACCATGCTCTGATTGTTCTCATGCCTCATGTCCAAGCCAAGTCACATCCTGCTTCCCTCAGAAAGCCCCATGCTTCACATCGTGCTGTTAGGAAAGAGCTGAAGTGCAGCCCTGAGACAGGGCGAATTGCTTGGGGTGCCCAACAGTGCATTGTTTCCTGATGATGGGTCCTTGGTAAAGTTCACCAGCAGACCTTGGTTTGCTGGCCAAGACTCATCCAGGAAGCAGCACACCTACCAGGGAGAGAGGAGACCTAGGTCCCAGCCCACAGCCCCAACCAATAGCCAACACAGTCACACTGGCTGGCTTTTTTTCTCTTATCCAGGGAATTTTGAGTCCTGAAAAAGAGAGCTATTAGCAACTCATTCCTTTTTACTCATGTAAGGCATAAATCACATCAGTAAGGATTGGAATATTGTTTTCTTTTTAATCTAGTAAGTGAAGTTCATGTAGATTGCATCTCTTTTCTAATAATCTGGATATTTTGGTAGCTTTACTTTCATAAATATGGTATTGAACAGGATCAGAAAGAACACACTGGAATCAGCAGAGGCCCTTCAAAAAGTGCCAGAAACAATACTGCTTATGGCTTTCTAACTGCTCATAGAAAGCAAGAGTCAGCATTGCAGTCCATTTCATAACTAACCCATACACTTCATAAGTAGTTTAAAGCATCAGAAAAGGCAGCAATGAAATCCGCTTTTCATTGAGAGGTGACTCTTGTTATGCTCCCTCACCATTTCAGAGATTTACTGTTCAGTTGTCTCTAGGGTTTGCTTTCCTCAGTCCTACTTTCTGAGTAATATCACTGAACCCTGTCAAAATTGTGCTTTTGTTTGGCACTGCCTTCTCCAATTCTCGTCTAAAAATGATCTTACTTCTGCTTTTTCAGTCGCACAGGAATCAAAAACCTGTATCAAACCCAGCATGTTTACCTCAGTGTGACGTCCTGCATATAAAATGTGTGCCTATTTCAGGTGTCAATCTTCATGATATGCTTTACTTCAATCAGACCTAGGAAAACAATCACAAAAAATGCAGGAGATTTTTTTTCTTCCTTAGTACTATTTCAGAGTACTGTATGCATCCATAGGATGATGGCTTTCCTTTGACTGCTAAGTAAGCATATTCCCTGGCTGCACAGTCTCCATAGGTAGCAAGGAGCCGAGCTCCCATTCTGCAGTTTATGTGACAGACTGCATTTGCACAGTGAGATTCATTTATATCTGCTTGTAGGGACTGTAAGTTTGCTTTTTTCTTTTTAAAACTCAGGAGCAAAGTTTTACTTAATCAAAAGTTTGGTGTTTTGTGGTTTTTCCCCAATTAGTACAACACAAGCTGCATGTAGACAGAATCTGCGGTGACCATAAACTCCAGCTGCTCCCCTAGTAGACCACGTAGGGGTAGGACACTACTCATATAGTTAAACTTGAAAAAAATGAAAGCTTTCAGAACCCCCATTTTCCTGTTGTGCCTAGACCCAGACTTGCCTCTTTCTCATACTCCAGTTCAGTTCTGTATCACCACCTCCACTGCTGACAATCCTTTTTTCAATGGGAATATCACAGCTGTAGCCACTGCCAGAATCTCTTGGCGAACAAGCTGCTTTCTGAGTCAGAGCCTAATGCCATTACAAGGTCTGCAACAGCTGCAGCAGTCATACATCTGCAAGTCATTTGAACATTTTATGATGAATAAAAACTATCCATTACATAGACCTATACATTATATATTAACCCTAATACTTATTCAGTTACACTAACAATAACCTTTTCCCTCTGCATGCTGTAAACTTCTTTGGCTACAGCATGTGTTAACAGAGATACTTAAGAGCTCCGGTCCGTGGTGGAGCAGTCCCTGTGTACATATTACCTAACTTATTCTACCTATTTAAACACAAAATGGGATGATGGAGAGAAAGAAAGAAAGTGAATGTAAAGCTATAAAAATTCATATCATGCATAAGGAAACAATTTTTATATAATTGCATGAGTCTGCATACACTCATACAAATAGAGAGGATACAAAACAATGAGAAATGCAGAAGAACGAAAACATGAACTCAAAATATATAGTGAAGAGGTTTGATTATGATATGCACAGATCTCAAACCTATCCAGATGTCCCCAGCCAGGAACCTGATCCTCAACACCACAGCCAAGATTTGGAATCTAAAAAGTCAGAATACTGAAGACAGGGAAACAGGGCTTATGGAAAAAGAAACCGGAGTTGTGAGTAGTTAAAAACCTTTAAAATAATAACGATAATGAAGAAACATAAATGTGGTTTCATGAAGGAAATGTATACACAGCCACAAATTATGAAGTCAGCCCTTCAGGACATTGCATTTGTCATGCAAGTTGCTGAGCCCGCTCAACGTAAATAGGTGTAAAATACACTCACCAGCTTGGTGACTTCAAGGAGAGAGTCCCATATGTGATTCCCTACCAGTGAGTCTTCTACATATGTATACTTTTACAACAGTAAATGCGAACTGGGCAAGACATACCTCCCTAGGAGTTTCACCATAAGAGTTTTAAAGAGACAAAGCAAAAGTCTGGCATGACAGAAATCTATCATAATTTTTCCATGAGATGCATCCACAGCCAGAATTTTACTAGCAACCCATCAGCATGTAAATACTATTTCATGTTCATTCATTATCTATCATTTGTGAACTCTTTTTGGATTCTCAGAAACACATCTCTATTTTTCCCCATTCACTTTTACTCTGTATTTCATGTATCAGTTTACTGCCCTTCATAATATCAGTATCGCTTTGGAAGCAGAATGTCAATTAACTTGCACTTCCACACTGAGCTAAATGTGTGGATTAGTAAGCTACAAAATTGTGCAGGTTTTAAAGAAGAAGCAGCCATTAGAATAGCCTTACCGTTAGAAAAATTACTTTTAGGAAATGTTTTCTTGAATCGTTCTGCTTCCTCTGTGCAGTCAGAGGCCAAACTGTTTATTTTACTGGCAATCCATCTTTACTGCTTGTGCTGGTTTTAATATTTTGATTCAAACAATCCACATATTAAAAATGAAAAAGAAAATCCTAATAAGGTTACAAATGGTTCATTTAAAGGGGATTCGAGAGGTGTCCAGCTGAGATCTTTTTTTTAAGGGTCAGGAAAGCGTTACATTTCTGGGCCGAGAAAACCCCACTTTGCCACTGATGAAGGGGACGCTTTACTCGACACGGCCAAATCCCCGTGGTCAATTTGTGCAGCACCTACCTCCCGCTTAAAAAAAGGGGAAAATCCTGGCCCTTCAGATTGCAGAGATAACTTACCAAGCATGACGTGACGCAATGATGTCTTTCTAAGTCAGCAGCCAGCCAGCTGTCTCTTTGCTGCTGCTCCTACTTTTCCCATGCTCCGGCAGAGCAGAGCTGAGCAGCCAGGCCAGTTGCACAGCCGCTATCGAGTCAAAGGGCAAGAGCGAAGCTTAGAATAAACACGTTGTTTTCACTCGCTTGCTTGAAGTGCTGCCAAATCTCTTAGCATTAGTGCACATAAATCGGTGAGTATCATGAAGCCTGAGGCCCAAGCAGCTGGAGTCTTGTAGTTGTTACCTGAAATCTTAACGTCCAAAAAAATAGCTTCCCCATTCCTTGAGGCTATGTGGAAAATCTCAAAAAACACAATCATAAAAGTACGACTAACATCAAGGAAAAGTGCTCCCAATTATTTCTTTCTTTAGTTCTCTTTTTTTATAGTCATCTCAAATTTGCAGGGGCGGAGGGGGGGAATGAGGTGTCTTTCTCAAACATGCTGGCTTCCCAAGACCACTCAGAAGAAAGCACTCATTCATTCTAGAGGTAAATCCTACAGTTATTCAGAGGAGAGGAAGACTGTAAAGATAATCAGCTGAGGGCCCAGCCGCAAACAATCACGCAGAAGGAGCTAAGCAGCTGGAGAAAGGGTAGATTGGTCAATTTTCCTCTGCCCAACGGTGACCTTCAGGAGGCAGGAGTGGGGGAGAGTAGTGATGTTCATCCCTTGGACAACAGCTTTGAAATGGTTCTTCAGCAAGGACTTGAGAGAAAAAAGCTCCTTCTCCATACCCAGACGCTAAGAGAAAAGGAGTTGAAAAACACCGAATCCTTATGGCTAATGGGAGGGTGATATAAAAGATGGAGTCCATTGACTGGTTTCCAGAGACAACAACCTGGTATGAATTCCAGCACCATTCCACTTCCCAGCAGCTGGATTTCTCACCAGGGTGGATTGCTGGTTTTGGACACCTCCCCATTTTTCCCCGTCTGTTAACAGTCTTCCACTACTAAGTATTTGGAACAGTTGTAAAGCTTTTTTTGTATCTAAATGGCCTTGCCATTGCCTGAATGCAATTTCAAAATTGCTGGCATTTCTGCACAGACTATCTGAAGTGTATTTTTTGTCATGCTGTTAATAAGCATTGCATCTCCTGGGAGAATCTCAGCGAGCTCAGAGTTTCTAAATGATGTGCATGCTTGACACAGGAGATGTAAGAAAAAAAAATCTTTCCCATTTTTTACTAGTTTTTATTCTGAATTGCTCATTAAGTAGACGCGGTGTACAAACAGAAAGTTGGGACCACTAATTCCTCATCTATGAAGTGAGGATGAGAACCCAAGAAATTATGTGACTTGCCAACGGTTACACAGGAGGCCAGGGGTCTCACAAATGATCCAGAGCCAGTCCAACACCTGAGTCAGAAGGACCATCCCTGCTCTCAGTTCCAACATTACCCTCCTGCTTTCTATATTCTGAATTTCTTTCCAGCTCCCCTCACATTTCTCCCAGTCCTCAAACAATAGAATATAGCTCACTTTTAGGGATACCCCAGGAGAGTTTGGGAAACATCAATACAGTTTAGAATGGCGTAGTCTGGCATGATTTTAAACTAAATTAAGCATAGAATCACACAGAATCACAGAATCCTAGGGGTTGGAAGGGACCTCAAGAGATCATCTAGTCCACCCCCCCCTGCCAGAGCAGGGTCACCTAGAGTACATCACACAGGAACGCATCCAGGCGGGTTTTGAATGTCTCCAGTGAAGGAGACTCCACAACCTCTCTGGGCAGCCTGTTCCAGTGCTCTGGCACTCTCACAGTNACCCCTCAGTCTCCTTTTCTCCAAGCTAAAGAGACCCAGCTTCCTCAGCCTTTCCTCATTAGGGAGATGTTCCACTCCCTTCATCATCTTTGTGGCTCTGCGTTGGACTCTCTCAAGCAGTTCCCTGTCCTTCTTGAATTGTGGGGCCCAGAATTGGACACAATACTCCAGATGTGGCCTCACCAAGGCAGATGCGTTTTGGAAAAGGAGTGCATGAAAAAGAGAAATGAAAGCATGAAGGGGTGGTTCTTTCAAGTCCCTTTCCAAGCCTCCAGGGAAAAATAACTATTGCCCCTTGTTTGATACAAGACATTAGCATTTGCCTAGCACAAGGTGTGTTGTGGCTTGCATGTTACCTCTCCAATGCTAGACAGATGCTGGCACAGACTTTAGAAACCAAGTGCATCTCCACTGTGCAAACAACCGAATAGAATACCAAGAGCACCTCGTAACCATGGAGAGAGGTAAGATAAAAACAGAAAATGAATCAAAAACTCAACCAACAAAAAAAATAAAGCATGGATAATCTTAATTAGCTCATTTTTTTATATTACATTTACATTGCTGGATATTAACTGCTTTAGGAACTATCTATCCAGACTTGATAAAACAGTCAGATTTGGGAAGAGGTCATTTGAACCATGTGTCAGACTGGAGAAACAAAGATGACTCCTGCTAGTAATTCGAGGCATTAATTTTAACTAAGACACATGGCATGGGTTCTGTGAGTATTAAAAGTTATCATGCATAGAGGCTGCATACCGTGATACTACAGATTTATAGAGCCATGTTCCTGTTAATCTATTTTGAAGTTAAAATTTTGCTGAGAGCACAGGGCAGACCAAAATAAATTTTGAGAGCTGACCCAATGACTCCATATACTGATCCAAAGTTCGTGGGATACTTTATTATCGTAAACAGACATGCTTAAACTTAAGTCCCTAGCTATGTGCTAACACAGTCTTTTCTATCCCAAAGCTGCCACATATCCTAAGACTTTCAGAGGTGGGTATGAATTTCAAAATTTAATTGAATGTGTGTTGGCAAAAAAAAAAGGGAGCTCAAAAATATGTGCAGATTGTATTGGGAGTGGTATCATCCTGAGACGAACACTAAGGATAATATGTAAGCACCAAAACCATAGAATCATAGAAAAGATAAATAAGTATTTATGATTCCATGAAACAGAACCACATGAGAGGAGAAGGATGATCTGGAAACTTGATGGGATATTTTGTTTAGAGTTTTCTAAGAGTTTAACTTAAATCATCCAGAGTGTAGAGGAGTTTCTCTCAAAGGATAAAACTAAGAGAAATAAACAAACAAAGCCACAATACAAGAACATCATGGTTGTAAAGTCAATCACTCAAATGTTCAAAGGACCTGTACTAAAGTGCCTACATTACCCTTATCGTGTTAGCTTCTTTTGTCTAACTCTGCATGCAAACAACAGCATACAACACAGAATAGCACACAAGGGTTGTAAATCCCAGGCAGATAGCAAATACTTGGTCCCAGAATGATTCCAAGATTTTTTTTGTTTTTTACAGCAGGACACAGTGGGGACCCAAATCTGCCCCGCACTACTGTCGCTCCGTAGCATCTTGAGGAACAGGGGTCTCCCAGGTCCCTTGCCATTCACTACAAAAGATTCCACGCTAAAAATCAGGAAAATTAACATAAGCCCCCTGCTAGCATGTTATACTTTGAAGCATAAGCTGTGGGGAGGAAGAGAGTCAGAGACCATTTAGGCAACTTGGGGCATTAGTGAACAAAGTAGGATGCACCAAAGGTGCACTTTGACCACACAAAGATGCAAACAGGCCTGGAGCATGTTGCACAAGATGAGCCTGAAGCAACGGAGGTTATCTAGTTTGAAGAAGAGAATAAGGAGGACCTTATTACTACCTTCAACTACCTACCTCCTTGGAGGGTATAGAAAAGACAAAGCCAGGCTTGTCAGAGGCATGTAGTAAGGATCAGAGTCAGAAAAACAAAAATTCCAATTAGTAAATAGGTAAAGGTTTTGCTTGCTGGGCTTTTTGTTTGTTTTTTTAAATCATGTGAGTACTCAGATGCTGGAGAAGGTGACCAGAGAGATTGTAGAATCTCCACCCTTGAAGATATTCAAAACTCAAATAGACAAGGTCTGGGACAACCTGATCTAATTGTACCTGCTACAGAGCAGAGGAGTGATCATCTCAAGACTTCTCCTCCAATGTCAATGTACACGATTGTAATGCTAGGATGCTACAGGATACTGTGAGCATGCTTTCTACTCACTCACTGCGCAGTAGTCATTGATAGGATCCACCAGGAACTAAAACGGTTTTAAAACTGTAGCTGTTCTCACCAGTTTCTCCCATTCTTCTTCCCAAATGCCACAAGATCACAAAATCTCACCAAAGCACTTTATGAGCTGCAGGATTCTGATCAGCATAAAGCTGATCAGTGGATCAATGGATCTTCAGCAGCCTTGGACTGTGGTGACTGTTCTCAGGTCATATTCTTCCTCATTACTGTGGGTAGCTGAAGGAAGAACTGCACGTCATCCTGAGATAGCCTTAGAACTTCTCACTTTTTTTCATCACGTTAAGAGCAGACTCAACATAATTGTACAAGTAGCTTAGAAGATGGCATCTCTTGTGGTGGGAGAAAAGACTAAGGGGCAGGCTTTCATAGCTTACGAGTTTACAGGAAACCACACTGAATGTGTTTTTGTTGCTGAAAGTTGGGGACTGGAAGATCTGTAAGTACACCCAGCTAGAAGTCTTATTTCCCAAGTTTAACATAAATCTTGAAGACAGCCTTCCAGATTGCAGTGCCTATCGCGACTGGATGCCAAAGGAAGCACTAGGAGGACCTGACCTTGTAATAACTAAAGGGATCGCCACAAACTCTGCTTGCACTACTACTTCTGGCCCTTTGATTAGTGGGTTTACAACTGCTATCCTGAGCCTTCCAGGCTCATAAGTTACTTTTGAAGGATCTAAGTGCAAGGAAATTATGAAAAACAATTTTATTAGCAGTTTGCAACACTAAAAAAAAAAATTCAAAGGACTTAAAGTTTGAAGACCAATCCCTTTGACAAGGAAAGTAGATACTTCATCTTTTTAATGAGAAGTTAGAATTCCACTTTCTAGATTTTCATGTACTCCCACAGTAACATCGAAAAGCCCACTTCTGAAGTTTATGCTGGTTCTGAAGAGCTGGTTTCCACAAAAACTCAGCTGAGATTTTATTTCTTTCACATTTGAGGTTTTCCAGGAATTATATCAATATCCTGGATTATACATTTTTTAAACAAGGACCCTGACTGTATCTGACAAGTGCCCAGCACAGCAAGACAGAATTTGAGCATATTGTACCACATCCTGCTTGAAATTGAAATGCTAGCATATGACTCAAACACAATAACATCTGATAATAGCCAAGTCCAAGAAAATGAAGTCTTTTTCATTGAACTCCAGGAAAACACAACAGTGGGAAAAAGTCTTGGTGCCCTTCCTCACATTACCTGCCCTTCCCGGAGCAGACTCATTCACCAAACAGAACAAACACGCACCATTTGTACCAGAAGAGTTACAAAGTTATTTGACTTCCAGCTTGATTTTAGAGGTGCAGAAAAGATCACCGGAAGACACTGAGACAGGATTACACAGATAGGAAGGACATTCACCATTAATTTTTGCTTTAATTGTGAAACAAGGGTAGCAAAATGCCCAGCCCGAATACAGATTAGAATCTCCTTAGCTAGAAGTGCTAAGGAGAGCGTAGGAGTTGACCGAAAGCAAGGCACACTTCTGTTTCAACCCACTCCTCCTTAGCTGATTAAGTCAGTGTTTGCAACACCAACCCTCCTTAAAAATGAAAAGGGCAGTAGGTGAACAAGTCTGACTCCAAACAGCTAACAGTCACAGCTACTGTGGGTAGATTCAGTAAATACATAAGCAAATTAATGGACTACATTTAACTTCCACTGTTTAGATTCTATCAGACAATTTTCAGCCTCCTTCTGTAATCACAAAACAAATAGTCAGGAACACAGTCCAGCACCAACGCAGATCTACACTATGGGGTTCAGGTTACAAGATGGGAGTCTCAGCTAATAACAAAACACAGCAGCTTTACTGGGGCCCTCCGGTGGGCCCTTAATAAAGGAAGACCCTTTTCCTTATTCTTTCATGTTTTTAATGTTAACAGCAAGTTTCTTTCCCTTTTACAAGTAGAGCATACGTGGTACCACTGGTGCCTCAAAGAGACTTTCTGCTCTTTATTCCTAAGCATGTGGATTTATACATTTGCTGATTTTAAAATGTCATAGTTAAGAGTCAGTAATATGCTTTTTAGTTTTTACAGGACAATAAAATTGCTTGCCAGAAGTTTCTGACTTAAAATTCTACACAGCAGATTGATGTAGGCCTCTTGATCCTTCTTACCACATTTTTGCCAAGCTGGAGTATAAAATAGCTGTTCTAATTGCACCCAGGGATTTGCGTCCAACATCCAGATAGACCACTAAAGCTGACTCCGTTTTCCCTTTGATCTTGTGTATTTTGTTGCTTGAAAGAATACAGACAGGTGATGGAAAATGCTGGAGCTATTGCAAGTACAACTGCTCAAAGACCAATTAACACCAAAAAACCCCAAATGAATGAGAAGCCAAAATGGAACTAAACTCACAACAGCTGGTGGTTATCAAGGCAGTTTTCCCAGAGGGCAGAAGACTGTCACTAATAGGATGGAAATATAAAATTTACTGAGACCAACTGTAACTGCTGATAACATGTATTGAGAAGTGCCTCATTTCTCACATTTTCTGGGCTGGGCAGCAATCTTAACTTTCACTGGGCGGGGGGGGGTTCTCACCGTGGGAACTGAAATATAGTCCCACTGGACAATTAGTACTAGGAGCTGATTTTATCATAATGCCATTTTCATCACATTTAAAAATAACACTGAAGTAATTCTACCCATAGAAATACATTATTTCTCAGCGTTTAACCAACGTACTATAGTTCATTAGGAATTGCTCACTGAGATTCTCTTACAATTTAAACTATTTCAGTTACTGTAGAACCTGGATGCTAGAACCCCCAAAAGAAGATTAAATGAAGTTGTATGTTCTCCCTTTACAACAGCAGAGGTTTTGAGGTATTTCAATCACATTACATAAACTTACATTCCTCTACTAACACAAAACATACACTCTTGCCACAGGAGACAAATACTTCTTACGCTGTTTCCAGCCAATTATTTTAACTTCAAATCCAGAGTAAACATAACCTCTTCAGAGCTGGGAACACGTTTGTGTGCAAGGAGAGCAGCTTGTTGCACTAGTGATAGCAACACCTACTAAAATCATGGCACATACTGAACAGACGTACACACAAGGGTCGTTATGTTCTCTGACATGGTACTGAAAGAACTGTCAGTATCAAATTTTGGAAACGGTGAAAAGTCAGGATTTTTTTTCACTATCACCAAATAATACATACCAAGAGCTATTTTTATTCACTGATGATTCATTTGCAGCTCATTCATAGAAGTCAAGAAGGGACTCCAAGAACCAAAAAGAACTGTTAAAGCACAAGCTTAAGTTATGCATTTATTTATTATCTATTATCTGATTTATAATACAGATGAAGCAACAGTGCTAAATAGAACAATTTATCATTCTGCCTGAGCATTTGTTTTAAATGTGGTTCCTTCAGTGCCTTGGCGATGGTCTTCCAGAAGATGGCTGAGGCTGCCTGAATTTTGAGAGAAGCGCAACAGAATCAGCAAAGGTATAAATGTTATATTGATGATGCTGAAGGTTCTTGTAGGTAGAATTATCAAATTCTTCTGGAGCAGGCTCAGCAGCTGCTGTGGTCTCTGTGAAAACAAATAGTAACTGGTGACTACAAGGATGCTACACCAGAGGGCAATACTCTTAACTACTGAGCCAGCCTTCATATACTGTCAGATCCCTCATCCAGTCAACACAAAAAAGTCAGCACCTATAAAAAAATAAGTTTACTAAGTTCTGCCGGTACCTTGGTACCTTGTCTGGCCCTAAAGCAGCACATTAGTATGCAGTAGGGGAACAGGAATCAGTACAAGTCATCTAATACAGCAGAGGTTTTAAAATCCAAACTACCACCTAATGCTGGGGGAGGATAGGGCAGAACATTTCATTTATATTTTGAAAACATATGTTTGCATTTCCTGGCTTTTTCATAGTTGCCTTGGTTTTCACTCCAGCCAGAACAGCAGGTCACGTTCTTGGCAAGCCAAAAGAGGCAAAGTAGCGGTACAAATGATACATCCTCATGTCAGACCATGGGATACAGATATTAGAACTACTTTACAGATTGAGGTTTTTTCCACAGGGAGAAGTGATGGAATTTTTGAGATCTCCACAGTTCAATTTCAAATGTGCTTACACTGAACATTAATGTATCAAGAGCCTTTGACACAAGCTTCCTTCTAAACTTTGAATCAGCTCTTCTTGCTAGAACGATAACCTAATGTCCTGGTTTTGCTGGGACAGAATTCCAAAATCATTATTCTGTTCAGAGAAACCGTAGTTTTGAGAAACTGCAGAATCCAGTTCTGTGAGAATAAAAAAGGTAAAATGCTCTGCTGTGCAGGTTTCTGTAGTGACCAAAGCCAAGGGTAGTTTTGAACCTTGCAGGTGCAGTGGCTAGGGGAGGTGAAGCCCAGGGCAGCTGACCCAAGCTGGCCAACCCAAGTATTCCATACCATAAACATCACCCTCACTATAAATTGAGAAGCTGTGAGGTTCCGGGGGGGGGCCTTCTACCATGGCTGCCTTCCCGAGAGGGTGCCACCTGACTCGCCAGTCATCCCATGCCTTGGGCTGCTCCTCCATTCACCAAGTTCTCACTTGAGCTGTTCCTGCTCGCAGTGTTGGCGCTCAGCCCTCACTGCTAGAAGCGCTCACCTCGTGACTGCTGTCTGAAGCTGAGTATAACTTTGTATCTTATATTAGCATTGGGGGTAATATTAGTTCATTACTATTATTCTATTAAAACTGCTTTCATTTCCACCCATGGATCTCCTCTCCTTTCCCCGATTCCCCCTCCCAGGTAGGGCTGGGTGATAAGAGCAACTGTCTAGCCTGCAACACATAATAAAATTACTCAGAACTCTTTAATTCACATTAAAGCAAACATTAATTCTTACACTTTTAGAATATTATGCAAATTTACAGAATCACAGAATCTAAGGGGTTGGAAGGGACCTCGAAAGATCATCTAGTCCACCCCCCCTGCCAGAGCAGGGTCACCTAGAGTACATCACACAGGAACGCATCCAGGCGGGTTTTGAACGTCTCCAGTGAAGGAGACTCCACAACCTCTCTGGGCAGCCTGTTCCAGTGCTCTGTCACTCTCACAGTGAAAAAGTTTTTCCTGATATTTACATGGAACCTCCTATGCTCTCAAAAATTTAGGCAGTATCATTTATATAAAAGGTTCCTGTTACAGGCTGATTTTCCAACTGAGGAAATTGCAAGAAATAAAACTTCACTCCCGATATTAATTTATTATCATATACCCAAAGTTTTATCAATAAGAAAGACATAAGCATAATCTAGTGAAAAGCTTTGCCATACAAATTTGTATGTAGTGGCTTAGGCTAGATCATATTATGCTTCTTTTTGTAATAAAACCATCTACAATAAAAATACAAAAACTCAAGCTACTGAACACCAGAATTTCCCCTTAATTATGACATAATTATTGCAATGTAATGCTCTAAGTTTAAGAGCATGTATCCACAATATTTAGTAAGACTTGCTTATGAAACGCAATGTAGTAAGCCATAGCTTCAGCAAAACAACACACACAAGCCATGAAAGGAAATATCCCTATGTATATTTAACCTGCAGGAGACAGTCGTTCCAAACTAAGAGGCAGATGCTCAGAAAGAAAAGCAGATGAATCTCATTCTTCCTGCCCAAATACACTGTACTTGGCTTTTCCAAGGAAAAATTTATCCCCAAATTCATCCTCCCCACACTTTAGACTTCATCTATGCTTTTTCTCAGAGAGCAAGCAAGCATTCGAGAGGATGTTCTTCCGAAATGAATCAGAGGTGTATTTCTGAATCACCAGGCTACTAATTTCACTACTTACTTAGCAGGTAAAGTCAGCAGTTTTTGCTGACTGCCTAGCACGCCTGCTCTACAAAGTGGGTGACCTCACCTTAACATCCAGGTTTGTAACGGGGAAAAACGCTTTTACATCTTCAGTGTGCCTGCTGCAGAGCTTGCAGATGAACAAAAGAACACAGGAGGACAGAAGCAGGGATGACAGAAGGTATTATCATTAACCGTGAACATTAAACATGGAAAAGCAGTAGCTATTCTCAAAGAAGACCTCAAAAGGAAGAGGGAAGAAGATACACCTGGAGACACCAGCGACGCTGTGTAGCTAGGTTTGACTCTTTGCCACCCCGGCACACAAAGACATTACATCAGCAGTAAAGGGGTGTGAACTTGCCTGTATTAACGTCTGTATCTCCTACAGCCACTGCAGCACGTACCCAACAGAAACTTCCCTGCTGTCACAGCCTTACCAACTCCACACAGCAAGAGGAGCTCAACAGCAAAAGTATTGTTTTCGGCAAAGCCAGGTCCTACTCAAAAATGTTTTGCTGGTGTAGTGATGATGATGGGTATGAGTCACAGTGGAACTCTTGCCCCATCGATACATATCTGCAGGAAAAGTTTGTCACATGGGCTTAACCTTACTCTGGACTTACAGCATGAGGTTAGAAGAGGCTGTTTCAGAGATCTTCAATGTGTCATAAGCTTCACCTTGAATCATCAGCACATTTTAAGACCAAGTCCTCCCTCTCATACTTGAAGTTAACTGAACTCATTTTTTTGGGTCTTCATATCAACTTCAGTATGGAAAAAAAAATAAAATGCATGAGCATCTAGAACTCCACTGTGGATGAACGGGGGAAAAAGCATCATCTGTGGATAACCACAAATAGCCTTTCCCAATTTTAAAAATCCTTTTTTAAAGAAAACTTCTGCTGCTGACGCAAGGGAGGAACAAGTAAATTAAAATGTCAGAAGCAAACAGTGCTGCATTCTGCCATTTGAGTTGCAGTCAAGGAATAAAGTAAGCTTAGCTCCCAGCTCTTAAAACAGATCACATTATGAGCTGACTAATCCCAAAAAAGAAAAGGCAGGTCTCTTACACAGCACTGTATCCTGGTTAGACATTTCAGAGTCATAGAATGGTTGAGGTTGGAAGACACCTCTGGAGATTGTCTGGTCCAACCCCAAATGCTCAAGCAGGGTCAGTAACAGCAGGCTGCCCAGGACCATGTCCAGACAGATGACTTCTGAATGTTTCCAAGGATGGAGAGTCCAACACCTCTCTGGGTGACCTGTGTCAGTGCTCCATCACTCCCCACAGTAAAAAAGTGTTTCTTCATGTACAGGCAAAAGCCTGTGTTTCAGTTTGTGCCCACTGCCTCTTGTCCTGTCACCTGGCACCACTGAAGAGTCTTTCATCTGTCTTCTTTGCATCCTCCCTTCAGGTATTTACATACATTGATGAGATTCCCCCTGATCCTTCTCTTCTCTGGCTGAACAGTCCCAGCTCTCACACCCTCTCTTCACAGGAGAGATGCTCCGGTCCCTTCATCATCTTAGTGACACTTTGCTGGACTCCCTGCAGTAGCTCCACATCTCTCTTGTACTGGGGAGCCCAGAACTGAACACAGCACTCCAGATGCATCTCACCAGAGAAGGATCAGCCCCCTCCATCTGCTTGCAACACTCCCTCTAACGCAGCCCAGGTTACCATTGGTGGTTTCACTGCCAAGGGCACATTGCTGGCTCATGTTTAACTTGTTCACCTGGATCTCCCAGGGCCTTTTCGGCAAGGATATCACTGTGATTCTGTGATTCTGTGAAGGATGATATCCAAGCAGCTTCACCATTATGCTGCTTTTACTCCCAAGCAGACAAATTCTTTTCATTCAAAGCAGCAACCAGAATCACAGAATCACAGA
>VZRW01008153.1:314043-329615 GCA_013398125.1 Aegotheles bennettii | reverse complement strand
GAGAACTGGTCGAGTGGCAGATCACAGAGATCAAATGTACAGCGTCTAGTTGGAGTCTTGTCACTAATGGTGTCCCCCAGGGTTCTGTACTGGGCCCAGTTTTGTTTAATTTGTTCATCAACGACTTGGATGAGGGAATATAGTGCCTCCTCAGCAAGTTTGCTGATGATACATAATTGGGAGGAGTGGCCGATAACTCAGAGGTTTGTGCGACCCTTCAGAGGGACCTTGATAGGTTAGAGAGATGGGCAGAGAAAAACCTTCTGAAGTTAACAAGGGCAAGTGCAGGATCTGGCACCTGGGGAGAAACAACCCCATGCACCAGTAAAGACTGAGGACTGACCTTCTAGAAAGCTGCTCTGCAGAAAGGGACCTGGGAGTCCTGGTGGACAACAAATTGTCCATGAGCCAGCAGTGCGCCCTTATGGCCATGAAGGCCAATGGAATCCTGGGGTGTATTAGAAGGAACCTCGCCAGCAGGTCTAGGGAGGTGATCCTGCCCCTCTACTCAGCTCTGGTGAAGCCACATTTGGAGTACTGTGTGCAGTTCTGGGCTCCACAGTACAAGAGAGACAGGAGCTCCTGGAGCAGGTCCAACAGAGAGCCACTAGGTTGATTAAAGGTCTGAAGAAACTCTTTTATAAAGAAAGACTGAGGGAGCTGGGCCTGTTCAGCCTTAAGAAGAGGCGACTGAGAGGTGACCTTATTAATGTGTATAAATACCTAAAGGGTGGGTGTCAAGAGGATGGAGCCAGGCTCTTCTCGGTAGTGCCAGCCAATAGAATGAGTGGCAATGGGCAAAAACCAATGCACAGGAAGTTCCACCTGAGCATGAGGAAGAACTTCTTTACTGTGTGAGTTCCCACACACTGGAACAGGTTGCCCAGAGAGGCTGTGGAGTCTCCCTCACTGGAGATATTCAAGAACCATCTGGATGCAACCCTGTGCTGCGTCCTCCAGGATGACCCTGCGTGGGCAGGGAGGTTGAACCAGATGATCCACTGTGGTCCCTTCCAACATTACTGATTCTGTGTTTCTGTGACTTCTTAAAATAAGAAGAGTAGAAACCAATTATAATTTTTGTTACTAAAGCTCTGTTATGTTCTAAAGCAATTACAAGAGAATTTGAATCTTGAACGCGAATGCATCGTGGCTTACTTTGACATGTGAAGGAAACGTGGTTTCCAGTAATGAAGTGATGACAGCAATTAAACCTTGCAGTGCACAAAATGTTTGTAAAGGTTTGCCTTACTTAGTGAATGAGGAAAAGGCTGTGGATGTAGAAAGGAGATTGTAGAAAGGTTTGTGTTGGTCTCTTCTCACAAGTGACAAGTGATAGGACAAGAGGAAATGGCCTCAGGTGTGCCAGGGAAAGTTTTGATTGGGTATTAGAAAAAAATTATTCACTGAAAGGATTGTCAAGCATTGGGACAGGCTGCCCAGGACAGTGATTGAGTCACCATCCCTGGAGGTATTTACAATGTAGATATAGTTCTTAGGCATATGGTTTAGTGGTGGACCTGGCAGTGTTAGGTTTATGGTTGGACTCAGTGATCTTAAAGGTCTTTTTCAACCTAAATAATTCTATGATTCTATACATGAGATAAAAAATGTATATTGGTTGCAAGTATCTTTATATGCCGTTAGTGAGTTCTACTTGAATTTTGATAATTTTAACATAACCAGTTTTTCTTTAAGGATATATGAAATACAATTTTTAATCAATGGATTAAAGCATATTAAGCAGAGGAAATAACTATCCAGCGCATATAAAATACAAATGTGTATGCAAGTCTCATATTCTGGAGATAAAAATGTTCAGAAAAATATTTTCTAAAGAAAAGAAAATTCACATCTCTTCTTCATCTTGTTACTAATACCTGTAATTAAAAGCATAAGAATTATGCAGGGTTTGGCTTTTAAGAAGTTTTATTTGATTTATTATTTGTTACAGATATATAAAACATATTTTAAAGTGATAAACTCCATTTCTTTGAAGTGTTATTTCTGTGGCATGGCCATTTTCAAGTTTATTAACTGAAATGAAATAAAAATGTTAAACTTATTTTATTCTGCAGAACTACAGTGTTTCCTATGATAATTTAATCATTTTTGTGCTTTCCAAGGATTTAGCAGTGTTAATCTTGAATAATTCCTAGGTTCTGGTGACATTATAATGTAAAAGCAATGTTAACCAGTCTAAAAAGTTTTAATGTGAAAGTATGCAGCATCTGTTATAATAATTTAATAATTTTTATATTATCAGTTAGAGGAAGCAACCTGATTAATGGTCTGGTTTAGGTGGCTTGCCAGCTTGCAGCCTGATTGTCCTTTCCCATGGTGCTGTCTGCAGCCTTGGCAGTGACTCAGGAGGTGGTGAGGCTTCATGCTCTGCTCCCATGGGAAGCGTAACTCCCCTGGCAGTGCAGTGCAGTGCTACCAGTTAAGGGCTGGGACTGCCAAAAAAGGAGGAGCCATTTATGGCCCCCCAGGATCCCTAGCATAAAAAAGATGTGTGAAGATGCAGAGGATACCTGTCTATGTTAATATGTGCTAACATGATGAGTGCAATGTTGTACCGTACAGTGCTAATCTGATGAGTGTGACTTGAGCTATTTAATTTGAATCTTAACTCCTAAAAGCAATGGACATCTAATAAATCACAGGTGGCAGGTAAATCTGGTAGCTACCTTAGAATTTACAGTATACCCTAATCCTAGCAAAAAAAGTCTGAAACAGGCTGAATAATTAAGTGAACAATTTTGAGATACATTTTATCTGCCTCTCAGTTCATAAGTAGTCTGCCTCTCAGTTCATAAGTAGTCTATCAAAAGCTAGGTACTTTTTTAAACTTGTCTTTTATTATGCATTATTTCCTGAATCCTTTCTCTCAGCAATCCTTGACCTGTCATATAGTAGGCAAAGATGGGATTGTGGAAATTTTGATGATCAATTAAAGAATAATAAAAGTATATATGTATTAAAGTATACCTTTAATGATGAACAGGTCTTCCTGTTAAATCTCTGCCCTCCTCTGAATTATGTTAATATCTGCTTCATATTGATTTTGGAATAACTGCATCTTCTTAATAAAAGTCAATAAAAATGAATATGGCATATTTATCTAGGGGTAAAACATATGGACAAAATCACAGATCACAGATTTGGGACTAGAATGGCTTCTGCTGTTATCTAACTGCAAGAATGCATGAACCACCATTTTATTAATGTCACTGCTTCTTCATATGTCAAATGAGAATGTCAGCGATGATACGAGCCTGTTTGAAGCCTGATACCAAACTTGTCTGTTCAACCAGTTTCATGGAAGTGTGAAGGACCAACTTGGATAGAAAAATATACTTTGTGTACATCCATGTTTATAGGTTTTTCATAATCTTTTGATTATAAGTGGTCCAAAAGGATTATGCCAGTGAAGTTACACATCTGACAAAATTATTTTTCAGCAAAAGGGGCTTTTCACTGAGGTTTGAGATGTGGAAAACAGGACTTGAGTACTTGCGTCCAGTTTCCTCAAAAGACTTTAAAAAAGACTGCTTCTTCTGTGTGGTTGTCAAGTGTAATCAGATCAGACAATCTGATGTGCAGTTGATTGGGAATACTTTTACAGACCTATTATCTTACTGAAAAATATTTATTTATCAAAATATTCTGTAACAAAAGATTGACAAAGTCAAAGCTAATTCAAGAGAACTGAGACAGTCTTCACAAGTCTTTTGCTGTTTGGGAGATATGACTAGGTGAAACAGCTCACTTGCAGTTGATAGTGTCCTGTGTCACAAACATAATGCTTGCAAACATTTGTTAACTGCTTGAATAGGAACCTGAGTGTAGCTGATGAGGACCCTCTGGGCTGTGGAAATTGAAGGTTATGCTCCCCTCACTACTAGTCCCAGGGACTGAGATGGGGGAGAGAGAAGATGGAGCCTGAAACTAGTGCAGCCTATGTTGCTGTGCTCATATTAAGAGTAAACAGAGGATTTGGGTCTCCAGGGTTTTTACTCTGACACCATTTACTGGCATTTAATTCACTGAAGAGAAAAAAACCTTCAAACTTATATTAATATTTTGCCACCTTAGTGCGATTTCTTTTGACCATTGTCATGCATTTTAATACAGTTCTGCTACACTTACTCTTCTGCTTTTTCATTATACACAGTCACAGTCCAGTAATTATCTCACACTTAGCCCTTTTTACCTGTCCCAAACCACATATCCACCCTGGAAAACAAATAGCTCTTTTTTCCTATTTCCTCCTGCTATCTTATTTTATTAAATAAACCAGCAGAAAAAATGTTGTTCTTAATTGGACTGGATGTTAATATTTTCTGATGCAAATTAGCACTTCTGAATGTCTCAGTGCAAGTCACTCCAGCCCAGCATCAAATTGGGCTACAGAGATTCCTGTTGCTAAGCAGTGTTGTTGCTAGGCATTGCACAGAGAGTGGTACTGTGTGCAGGTTGGGCTGGCTCTATGTGGGCTCTGTGTGTGTGTGTGTGTACACATTGTGTAGATGCATATCTGTGCACTTGTGGCTGTGTGCTTGAAATATAGTTATGGCTTATGAATGTGTGTCCGGCTGTCTCTGCACCCATCCACAGCTCAGCTTCATGGCCAAATTTGGGTCCCAGTTCAGCCTCTGTGCTGTGCAGGAGAAACACATTTTATTATTATTTAATTTAGGTGAATGTTAATAATCTGGCAGATAGAAAAACCCTGAAACAGGGAACTGTGGTTACACCTCATCACAAAAGTTTTATCCCATCTAGGTTTGATGTTCCTCATCCTTTCACTAGGCCAGAGAAATCTGGTGTTAGATGTGTCATGTGCTCATTCTAGCTGCAGTGTCTATGCTTGAAAGCAAACAAAAAACCAAACCAAACCCACAAATACCACCCTATTACATTGTTAAAATGCATTGTCGCTGATTGAGATGTGAGACTTGCAATCCAGACAAAAACATGTATTAAAATTCTGAAGGTGCATTTGTTAAGTGCAGAACTATTTAACTCAGTACCTTGACTAAATTCTGTTTATTCAAATTACATTGTTTCCCTAATCACCTCACTTGGAAGATGTACTATTTTTCTGCATCAAACTGTCAGGTATTAGGAAAGCTCCACACCAAACTTGCTTTGGTTAGGAAGACCTTCACAGTAAAAGGCCTCTGTTTAAACTGGCTCCTGTGAGCCTGCCTGTGGTGTCAGGACCCTTGTTTCTTTCTTGGGTCATATTTGATGTGATGGAAAACTTGTGAGAATAGCTTGTGTTTTTCTAGCACCTGAAGCACATTCATACTGGATTTAGTGATTAACCCGAACTCCAGACTTGCCTGTATCTAATATGGAGGTGCAGATGGCCAAACCATTACAATATTCACAGGTCTGTTATGTTAAATGGGTGCTGAGGTGCTGCAGTGGGGGTGCTGAGGCAGATGGATTTATACAGCTTGCAGTATGCATCATTGCCCTCTTTGTTGGCCTCCTTGACTTCAGGGAGGGATGAGGTGTTCTGTTTGTGTTTGTTGACTTATGTAAACTTAACTAAGATTCTCGAGCTATTAAGTTAATTTCAAAACAAACATCCTGATTTCTAGGTAAGAAACTCAAGTACTAAGGCAGACTTTGCAGTGATTAACTTATGATTTAACAGAATGCTGAAGTCTCAGACTCCCAGCACTTGAATCACTTAACTGCAAACGTCACAGAGGGAGTTATTTTATATCCTTCATTTTGAGACAGAACTGCTGTGGAGCAAAGAGTGCAAAAAAAGTCATAGGGTTCCAAGGCCAACTTCTTTGAGGCCACTAAAACGGTGATGGGAGGACCTAATTTCCAATTCCTGGCCTAGAGATGTCACATAGTTTCTGGATAAAATGCAGAACAATCCAAGGAGTAAAGAGCAGATAACAGAACAACAGATCATCAATAAATCAGAAACTTAATGAAATTGAACAAGGGCAAGTGTAGAGTTTTGCATCTGAGGAAGAACAACACCATGCACCAGTACAGGCTGGGGGCTGACCTGCTGGAGAGCAGTGTAGGAGAAAGGGACCTGGGGGTCCTGGTGGACAGGAGAATGACCATGAGCCAGCAATGTGCCCTTGTGGCCAAGAAGGCCAATGACATCCTGGGGTGCATTAGAAAGGGGGTGGTTAGTAGGTCAAGAGAGGTTCACCTCCCCCTCTCTTCTGCCTTGGTGAGGCCACATCTGGAGTATTGTGTCCAGTTCTGGGCCCCACAGTTCAGGAAGGACAGGGAACTGCTTGAGAGAGTCCAGCGCAGAGCCACTAAGATGATGAAGGGAGTGGAACATCTTCCTTAGGAGGAGAGGCTGAGGGAGCTGGGTCTCTTTAACTTGGAGAAAAGGAGACTGAGGGGTGACCTCATCCATGTTTACAAATATGTAAAGGGTGAGTGTCAGGATGATGGAGCCAAGCTTTTGTCAGTAATGACTAATGATAGGACAAGGGGCAATGGTTTTAAACTGGAGCATAGGAGGTTCCATGTAAATATCAGGAAAAACTTTTTCACTGTGAGAGTGACAGAGCACTGGAACAGGCTGCCCAGAGAGGTTGTGGAGTCTCCTTTGCTGGAGACATTCAAAACCCGCCTGGATGCGTTCCTGTGTGATGTACTCTAGGTGACCCTGCTCTGGCAGGGGGGTTGGACTAGATGATCTTTCGAGGTCCCTTCCAACCCCTAGGATTCTGTGATTCTGTGATTCTGTGAAATTCATATCAACAGCTTCCTAAACACAGGAATCATCAGACACCTGTGCAAAGGTCAGACATCATTAGTGGTATTTTGGCATTTAAAACATTAGCTTTGAAGTATGAGCTGGATGAACAGTTAGTGAGGTGGATTGAAAACTGGCTGCACAGCTGAGCCCAGAGGGTGGTGATCAGTGGCATGAAGTCTAGTTGGAGGCCTGTGTCTAGCAGTGAACACCAGGGGTCAATACCGGATCCAGTCCTGTTCAACATCTTCATTACTGATGTGGATGATGAGGTGGTGTACACTCAGCAAGCTTGCTGATGACACAAAACTGGGAGGAGTCGTTAATGCACCAGAGTGTGGTGCTGCTATCCAGAGGGACCTCAACAGGCTGGAGAAATGATCCACCAGGAACCTCATGAAGCTCAAGATGAAGAAATGCAAAGTCTTGCATCTGGGAAAGAACTACCCCATGCACCAGTACATGCTGGGGATCAACAAGCTGGAAAACATGTTGGAGAAAAGTAGCTGGGGTCCTGGTGGACACCAAGTTGAATATCAGCCAGCAACGTGCCCTTCCCTTGTTAATGGGATCCTGGGCTGCATTAGCAGCAGGTTGAGAGCAGTGATCTTTCTTCCCCTGTGCTCAGTACTGGTAAAGCCACACCTGGAGTACTGGGTCCAGCCCTAGGCTCCTCAGTACAAGAGAGACATGAACATACTGGAGACAGTCGAGCAAAGGGCCATGAAGATGATACATAAATACCTGAAGGAAGGGTGTAAAGAAAATGGAGCCAGGCTCTTTTTCAGTGACGCACAACACAGGACAAAGCAGTGGCAATTTGTCTGAATTCAAACCATACTTGTCAGACTGGGCTCTGTAAGATGTTTAGTTGTGGGCCATCCTAGGCTATGCACATCAGGCTCAGATAGAGCATATAAATATCATCATGCTGAGGCCAACAAAGACTGTAAAAACTCAGCTCTTGTAAGGGGAAATCTAACTGCTGACAGGGAGAGGCTGGCTTGGTTTGTCCTCTCACACCCCCATCCTCTTGGTTAAAGGCACCCATTTTAAACACCAGACAAATTAAAGAAAATCTGTGCTAAATGATCTCAAATGCCTCATACCTCTAAGGGCACAGTTGACATTTCTGCAGAAAAATATGTTCTACGCTAAGGTCCCAGATTTCTTTCCCTCCCAGCTCTCAGCTACATTAACCATGAGATGAATCAGCCTCTAACCCATTTGTCACTATCTATTCCTGCCTATACAAACTTGTAGCAAAAGTTTTGTGTTAATCACTGACAGCAAGTAATGAGATCTGAATGCTGACAATGCTTTTAAAGGATAGCCCAGCTACACAGCCGTAGCAAGATGTCTTTGGAGATTTAGCTTGGATATGGAAAATAAGATAGGCTGGGAATCCAGGCTGACCTATTTAGGGAATGGAAAAGAATCTGTGATTGAGAGATGCACATACAGGGATATAAACCTAGTTCTGTATTTTAATGCGAATGAGTAAACAGTCAGCACTATAATAATCTCTAAGGCATTTGATCCCAATAAACCATCGTAATCCTTAGGGCTATTCTGGTAATAAGAGATAACTGCACGGAAGCAGAAATGTTCTTAGCATAAAATGCACATATCTATGTTTACTGCGTGTGTTAGAGGGTTTCAGACTCTTCTCCCCTCCTCCCCAATCCTGATAAGCACTTCACCTGTATAGTCTGCCAGCTCCCTACTTCACTAATAAGTGCCTTTTAATTTGGATTTTTATTGTTGCCAGCAAGGGCCAAGGCAAAAGGAAAACCTTAATCATAGAGAAATGCTTGGGACTAATGCTTCCCTAGTGGTGTGCCCTCTGTTTCAATAAAGTTTTGCCACACAGAAGACTATTTTTCTATTTTTTTTTAGTAGCCATATATGTGGTCCTGTGCTTTGTGGGAGAATGCATTTCCATGTCTCTGCACTTAAAAAGCCCCTGAGCTGAATGTTCTAGTGGCTATTGCCTCCTGGTTGCTTCATTGTCTTCATTGTTGTCTGCATTGCAGACAAAGAACTGTGGCTCAGAAATGCAGAGGTAATGCATGCCTAAAAAGTGAAGTGCTAAAAGTTATCTAATTTCTTGTCAGGAATAGAGACTGAATGACACTCATGAATGGGTGAGAGCAAGAGCACATCCTCCCTCCAAAAATGAGTATTGGCTCTGCAGGGTGTGTCACCACATCATGTTTGTGTGTCTCAGCCAAATATTTCAGTTAGGGCAGACCACTGATGAACTGCAGCCCACCTGCTATTCAAGACACTGAGCTGTGATTTTTCTTTTTCTTTTCTTTTTTTTTTTTTTTTGATAATCTTCAAATCAGCACTTGCTTCTTTACGATTGGAGTTCCGGCACCTAAAGTCACTTCAGCCCTGTCTGGTACCTCTTGAAGACACAGGCCTTCTCAGTGCAGAAATGCAGTACTTGCTGCTGCTGGTCTAGTGCTGGTACTCTTCAGGCCTAAACTGTGAGGCAGAAATGAAACTAGGAGTATTATTTATAGCTCCAAAATCTCCTGGATAAAGATGAAAATTGTTCATAGTTTTTTTCACTGATCAGTTAGTTTGCAAAATCTTTCTTGGTAAGGTGGAGGAGTGGCCATTAATATCAAGCTTTGACTCAGCTCAAGGTTGCTTGCTATGAAAGTTGAAGCCAATATTTTCCCCCCCACAAATGACAATATTGCTTGGATTAAGACTCTTTAGCACAAATGTTACCATATAACGGCATTAAAATAATACAAATTAACTTGTGCTGTAAAATCTAGTTATGTATTTGTGTTTCGAGCACTCCAAGGCCTAGATCTGGGATTTGAGTTCCCCTCACAGCTATGCAAATGGATGTGCTGAACATGACAACAAAAGCATTAACCTAGCTGGGAACTACTCTAAGTGGGGCAAAACAACTATTTTGCACCCCTGCTTCATATTTAAGCATAGCTCTAATTTGCTTTTTGAAACAAGCATCTCTAGTTCTGCTTCATATTGTTTGACAAGGACTTGTAAGAATTTTAGCTTAGATAAAGCTATGAGGTATAATTGCACAGGTGCAACTGTACCAAAGAGCTAAGAGATACATAGCATATGAGATACATTACATCATACTGTTGGTGAGTTGTGGAGGCAAGTATGGATCCTCTAACTTATGTGAGAAAATCCAGACATGGAACTGCAGTTGGCTTCAAAATGGCACATACTATTCCTCTATTTCTTTTGGTGGTCAGTTTGTTCTGCAGTCATTGCACTTCCGAGATTCATTAAAGTGCTGCTCCAATGCTCGCTGAAATCAGTGGCAAAGCATTTCTTGATTTCAGTGGTAAGTGCTCAAGCTGTCATATTGCTAAACAGTGAAGTTTTATAACTGGTGTATTCACCCTGCAGGTGTTTATTAAGGACAACAGACCAGTATGTGTATGTTAAATGCAACAGTCCAGTTGATGGACTGGGCTTGCATTTATGCAGGTACACTGGATGTGCAGTTTATATTCTTCCATTGTTCCAGGGAAATGGATCCATGAGAAAGCAATAACATGAAGTGTCATCAGCTATGAAAAATATGAATTTTAAATCTATTTAAGGGTCTCTTTCTGCAAAGAAATCTTGACATGGTCACTGAAAATAAGTCCTGGCTTTGAGACCCCATAAACCTCAGGAGAACTGAGAAGCCTAGGTTTCTGAGAGTTTACTCTACACTCAATCCTTGTGTTAGTGAGGCTTAGAGGGAGTAGAAACAGCCCTCCCCAAACTTCCCCTGGTACCAAGTAAGGCTTAACAATGCATATCATCATTATTTTTCTTTATGATCATAATGTGGCTAACATTTTAAGAAACTAGTGAACATTATGAGGTAAAGGAAAAAAAATAATCCAAACTGTTTTGAAAGCAAAACTTGAGAAGTTTAGGGAATGGGAGCACTCTATTTACTGTAAGAGAAGCTTTGTCATCAGCTTCAAAGGAAGTCATAGTAGGTTCTGAATGTTTGTAATAGTTACAGCCCAATTTATCCAGACAACAAGATCTTTGTTAGCTAAAATCTTGGCAACGCCATGCACTTCAGTGTAGATTGTGAAAGATAATAATCAACTTCAACTCCCACTGACTCAGGAGTCAAAGGGCATTTAGTCTTATTTCCTATAATTAGATGTAATAAAATTCTGTTGTCATTGATGTTATCATAATTGGTATAAAAATTTGTTCATAGCAAAACATTGCAGATGCAGGCAGTGATTTTCTGCAGGAGTTCACAGACGGTAAAGTTAGACTCTAGCCTACTAGAAGTTGCTTTGGTTGTTCAAATAGATGCATGTGCCTGTCTTTACCAGTATGTATAAAGATAGGGGACATTTTTAATAAACAATTGATAACCTGATATCTTTCATTTTAAAATGGTTCTTAGTTTAAAAGGGTTTTATTCTGTTTTTAGAAATTCTGGTATTTCCACCATTTGCTGTAAGTCTTTGAAATCTGACTGCCAGCTCTTGATTTGGAGAAGCTGAAGTCAACCAGGGGACTGGATGTATTCTACCTCTGACAGCACCACAGTGTACTTTGGAGGCATGAATAAAGAATAAAGGGTTCAGAAGCTTTGAGGGCTAATCTTGTTATAACCATGGATTTTCTATATAACCACAGGCAAGTCTCTTTGTCTTAGTTTCCATCCTTGCACAGGAGAGATACTAGTATCAGCTCACAAGGGAAATATGCATGTAAATTAATGTTTGTGACTTGGCACAGGCAGAAATGAATAATCATCAAACATATGATGCAGAAGTGGCAGGGATCAAATGCTTGGAGAGTTCAAATAGACCTACTGAAAGAGTGTCCTGTGCCTCATCCCTGGGTGAGGATGGAATTTTGGGGGAGAAAACAGCAATGTAAATAAACTTTAGTTCATAGTACACGCAGAGGAAAGAGCTTGATTCAAGTTACAGAAACAGTCTTACACTTGGCATAGCTCAGTTCGTGCAATTGGCTTTGGAAGTCAAAATCTTGTTCTTCACCTTCTTTTTACTGGGTGCATGGGTGTGTGCTGCATGCAGGCTCTTGTCTCTCCCTCTTCATTCGCTCTCACAAATAGCACTTGGAGACTATTACTCAGAAGGGAGTTCCTCATCACCCTTGAATGATCCTTCCATTTACCTTTTTCCACACACTACTGAAGACTTGATTTTACAACCACTTGGTAGTACTGACAATAAATTACTGGGTCAAGCTAAAGGACTGAGAACTGTGAAGAATATCAGAAACAAGGAAAACATTCAGATATCACTACTGATGGTTTTCAGAGCCTTCATTTTTCCAATTTCCACTTTTGTTTCCATGGTGTGATTCAGTCCTGTTTTGTGGTCCAGTGTTTTCACACTTTATCTAACTACTCTTGAAATCCAAATGCTCTCTAAGTGAATTTTTTCATAGTGTTCCAAAGGCTTTGGCAGCATTATTCAATATATCTATATTTTTGAAAAATATTTTCCAGTGAGTTTAATTTTCCATGTAAGCCAGCCAAAGATGTTAGGCATAGTGCCCGGATTATGAACCATTAAAGAAAAGCATGCCTAAGGTTTTCCCAGATGCTTGCCCAGTATTTTGCCAACTCCATGTGGACATTGCCCCTTGGTTGTCTTTTGTAAACAGATGGACAAAAGAGATGCACAGAGTGGTAGATGAAAACTCTTGCTGAGTGGCTTTAAGTTGTATTTGGTGGCAGGAGTACAGGTTTGTATTTCTACTGGGTTTGTAGAAGGTATGGAACCATATGTAAAATTTTATTTTTTTTTTTGTTGGCTTCAGTTGAATTTAGGGAAACAACATGCTCATGCAGCTCCATCCTAGCTTGTTGAAATGGACTTCTCTGCAGGTAATTTACAGCAGACCTGAGTTGTCTCTCATTTTGACTCCCACTCAGAAGACAGGTGAGTTCTGTAAATCTCATGTAAGGGGGAGAGAGAGAGGAACCTTGTCCACAACTTGCTTACACCACTTGGTACTGCAAAAGCTCAAGCAACCAGCACTAGCTAATTAACTTTCTCTGACTACTACTCTGAAATGGTCTCAAATTTTAAAGGTATTTATGTAGCTGATTTCTTCTGTTTTCAATAAGACTTAGCCACCTTAATACCTTTAAAAATTAAGCCTTTTTTCAGCTATATGCAGTCCAACATAATCTCTTGTGTGTGTGTGTTCTGTTTCTCTTTCATGCAATCCATGTGCCTGAATTATAAAAATAGAATCCCTGTGGACCATTCATTTACTAAAAATTTAGCTTGAATGGCACCGTATTTGCTGGTCTGTGAAAGACAACATGAACAGTCTCTCCAGAGAAAGGAGCTTATCAGGAACATTTGGGGACAGACAGGAGATATCGCACTGTGCAACGTGTATGGTCTTGAGGAGAAAGCAAAGTGGGATAGCTTGCTATATGTAAGGCAGTATTTTACCAAATTGGATAAGATGTTCTAATTTTGTTTCTTAAATAATCCAACAAAAGTTGCCACTGTGGAGAAACTTTTTCCAATAAGAAGTAGGAATCAGTCAAGACCGTGCACCTCAACATCCCACATTTATGATACTCCTGGTTGCAATGCATTACCACCTTGACAAAAGTGCTCTTAAAGCCCACGCAGGGTTCCATCCAGTCTTTCTTCTCATGTTAGTGTCTCTGTTCACTCAAGATCCTGTGATGCTGACAGCTGGAAGACAGGTTTTGTTGCTTTCCCATCTCTTCATTCCTGCTTGCACATGGGGAGAGAAAGGCAGAGATTTGTTCTACCATATGAGAAACATCTTTTAGGGAGCCAGTGACAACCTTGGCAGCTAGGAGCAATGTATGATAAAGTGGGAACAGTTGCATCTAATTGTTTCTATTTGCTCATAAGGCACTTTCCAGGACTTTATGATCCTGCATGCCACTTCCAGACTGATAGCTTTAAAAACATCATCTCCATAAAAATAACATACTTAGCTTTGACTTTAATTGTCAAGTCACGTCCACTAATTATAGTCCATGTGTCTTTGCCTTCCTTGGAAGTCATCACCACCTTATGACTGAAGATAATCCAATTGAGGTGGAGGGATATTTGTTTTTTAATCATTATTGTAGAGGATGACCAGAGGGCTACCTGATTGTTGATTGACAGAGCAGCCCTCCTGGTCATCACACTCAGGTGCTAATTGTTCGGTAATAATAAAGCTAATGGCCTAACAAGGGAGTGGACCATAAAAAGCAGGTCGCGAGGCACCAGGGTACCTTCAGTGCCTGAGCACTGGGGGAAGGAGCAGGATGTGCTCTGTGAGTTGGAGTTTGAGAAGCTACTCAACCTACCATACCAGCAAGAACATCTGAGTGTTGCGAAAGGAGGCCAGCTCTGTGTTCTCTGCGCACCCAGCGCTCCGGGGCAGCTTGCTGCCATCTTGGGATTACATCGCCTAGCTTCGCCTGGATCCCGGACACATTGCCTTGCCTGGATCCCCAACAATTATCACAAAACTGTCTGATCAATATTTTCTTACTCCTTAGGGAAGAAAAACATACAGGCATGGCAACTGCAGAGGAAAGCAGGATCTCTCCCTTCCCTCCTAGCCCAGAGGCATGGACAGAAATACATGGAAAAGGAACCAGTATGAAAAATGCTCCTCACTAGTCCTTTCCTGTAACACCAGAACGGGTAAGGCTAGAGCATGCTAGTGCCCAGATATTCATGAATTGTCTCGGCTCTTGTAAAGAACCTCTACAACTGTGCAATAAGCAGTGATGTGATAAACAGTTTTGGGAAGAGTAGAACTAGGCAACTAAGACAGGGATCTTCAAAAGTAACACAATAAGTGGGCTGTTGCTTACCAGTAGAAAATGCTGAGAAGAGGAGTAACTGCCAAGTCCTGGTCCTTGAAAAGATCTATATCACTATCTCAGTGATGGTGGTAGGGTGATTGGTTGGGTCTGCTCCAGATTTTGCAGATACTGCAGTGAGTCTAGTGAAGGGCCATGAAGATCACTAAGGGATCAGAGCATCTGTTGTACAAGGAGAGGCTGAGCGAGCTGTGATCGTTCAGCCTGGAGAAGAGAAGGTTTATGGGGAATCTTACCAATATATATAAATAGCTGAAGGGAGGTTGTAAAAAAGAGGGATCCAGGGTCTTCTTGAATGTACCCAGAAAAAATATAAGAGGGATTTGGCACAAATTTAGAAATGCTAAGTTTCACTTAACCACAACAAAAATTGTTTACAATGAGGGTGGTCACAATAGAATAGGTTGCCCAGAGCAGTTGTGGAGTTTACATGTGGAGATATTCAAAACCTGGGAAATGTCTTGTAGCTGACCCTGCTTTGGGGAGGTAGTGCTCGGCCTATGGATGATCTCCAGTGGTCTCTTCCAATCTCAACAGTTCTGTGATACTGTGATCACAGAATCACAGAATCTAAGGGGTTGGAAGGGACCTCGAAAGATCATCTAGTCCACCCCCCCTGCCAGAGCAGGGTCACCTAGAGTCCATCACACAGGAATGCATCCAGGCGGGTTTTGAATATCTCCAGTGAAGGAGACTCCACAACCTCTCTGGGCAGCCTGTTCCAGTGCTCTGTCACTCTCACAGTGAAAAAGTTTTTCCTGATATTTACATGGAACCTCCTATGCTCCAGTTTAAAACCATTGCCCCTTGTCCTATCATTAGTCATTACTGACAAAAGCCTGGCTCCATCATCCTGACACTCACCCTTTACATATTTGTAAACATGGATGAGGTCACCCCTCAGTCTCCTTTTCTCCAAGCTAAAGAGACCCAGCTTCCTCA
>VZRW01008153.1:161454-308837 GCA_013398125.1 Aegotheles bennettii | reverse complement strand
ATTTCAGTTAAATCTCATTAAGTATTTATATATTTATATATAAATAATTATTCTTTTTTACACGTAATACTCTTTGTCCTTGTTTTTCTGTTTCTTGTGGCCACTCTTTGAGCTCTGCTGCTTCTCCTTCATGAGCGTGCCGTTGCTCTGGGCTGAGTTGCTGATGTAGTTCCGTGTCTCGTCCACCTGATAGGACCCCTCGTCCCTGTTCCTGTACTTGTACATGGCATACAGGAGGATGAGGATGCAGAGGGCAGCAGCAGCCACAATGCCGACGACCATCCCCGTTGTGCTGCTCGACTCGCGGACCACCTCTGAGGCCCCCGGAACCCGTCTGATTCCTGGCTCCGTGGGGTTTGCTGTGGGCACATTACGGAACATGGGGGAAGTGATTAGCGGGCTCTTCAGCTTTGTGCTGTCTAGCTCATAGGCAGTGGGCAACGGAAGCAAGACTATGTCAGGCTGGGGTTTGAGCTCACGGTTATTCATTTTGCCGGCTGGCAATTTGGGCACCATCCCAGTCGAGGACGAAGCTGTGGAGCGGATCAGCTCAGGGGACAAAGACGTGGTAGTAGTCCTACCAGTTTCGGAGACTTTGTTAGGTCTAAAGTCCTTGGATTCCCACTTGGGTGCGTGTGCTTTGTAGCCACCTTCGAAGATTGAAGTGGAAAGACTCTTATCTGTTACCAAGGAGAAGGTGGTGTAAAAATCTTCATCATCAGTAGGGGGTAGGTTAGAGTCAAAGGTTTCCCCTGAGCCATACCCAGATATCACCAAGCCATCATCATCACAACCATCGCTGCCTTGGTCCGACAAGCAAGGTAACCCCGCCTCAGAGGTCATGGACAGGGAATCTTTGGTGGTCTCAATAATGGTGAGGAGGGGGCGAAAGGTAGGGGGAAGTGTAATGAAAGGTGCACGAGTAGCAATAGGAGGGATATCTAAAGGGTCTTCTACAAGTAGAGGGATAACTAATTCACCTCCTGGGATGGAAAAGAGAAAAAAAGGAGATTAGTACATTTTAATGACATGTTTTCAATTTGCTTACTTAACTCAAGGGCAGTAGAGGATTTGGGCATTACAGAAAAGTATCAGGGATCAGATTTCTCACCCTAACTACACTACCAACATACTTTCCTGGGGGTGGCTTTCATTCTACCCTCCCACCCTGCTCTAACATTGGTAAACTGCATGTTTCATTGCTAACCTCTTTTAGCCTATGCTAGGTACATACAGTGAAGTAGTGAATTTTTTGGGACTCAAAGTTTTTTATTTTTGAAGATACTCTCAAGTGACTCTGTGAACATTAATTTTTGGTAGTGATCTTTCTCAAGCATTTGGCTACAAGACTGTTTAAATGAGTTATTTTAGACTTCCATAGAACAGTGTTCTCCTAGATGGATTTTACCACTCATCTTGACAGTTTTTCCTCCTCTAATTCTTTTAATTTAAGATAACATAGGTACTTCATCTCTACCATTCAAGTCTATTTGCCTTCCATAGTAGTTTCTAAGGCCTTTCCCTAAGGCCTTTCCCATTCATCCATTTCTTCTTGATTGTTGCTGTTTTTTAAATTGTGGGAAGGTTCATGAAAGTGAGGGATGGAATGTGAACCAAGTACTTACTGGGGTCCATGAAGGTACAGAGATCTACTCAATGCTTGTTCATCTCTTTTAAATTTTTCTTTACCATTCTGTTTGACACCAAGGATGTCCCTTTCCTTTCATCTTTTTGGGCTACCAATATCATACCATCTTGATCTTCGGTTCTTCTTGATATTCTTTTACTATAATTTGATTAAAAATTAAGACAGATTTTATTGTGATTGATAATATAACTGAATGAGGACTCTGATGACCCAAAGTAGCACTTGAGCCCAGCAGTGTACTCCAGAACTTGAGGTTGTAGCGAGGTGGGTGTTGGTCTCTTCTCCCAGGTAACAAGTGATAGAACAAGAGGAAACTGCCCCAAGTTGTGCCAGGAGAAGTTTAGATTGGATATTATAAAAAATTTCTTCACTGAAAGGGTTGGCAGGCACTGGAACAGGCTGCCCAGGACAGTGGTTGAGTCATCATCCCTGGAGGTACTTAAAAGATGTGTAGATGTGGTGTTTAGGAACATGATTTAGTGGTGGACTTGGCAGTGCTAGGTTAACAGTTGGACTTGATGATCTTAAAAGTCTTTTCCAACAAAAACGATTCTATGATTCACAACTACTGTTATTTTTTGATACTCAGATAGCTGTGATCAGTGTCACTTTTTCCTAGCGTGATAGCTACCTGCCTATAGAAGACTAAAAATGAGGCAGGCTTATGGTTTACTCTTGAAGTAAAACAACAAAGCTATAGCTATAACATTTGTACCTTATCACAGCATAAGCTGCAACAGAAACAAAAAAACAGTAAGTGCAGCATTTCCAGAGTTTGGTTTTTGAGCAGCAATATTACTACTTTTAGGGTAGTTGTCTTGTTTTGTTTATATATTGTAATATGACCGTACTTCTGATTTCGGGCATATGGATAATTAACATTGTTTACTCTGATATGGAGGCATAAGTAATTTCTTTAATTCATTTAATTCAGATAGTATAGTTTTCTGCTGACATCAGGTCACCAATTCTTTTTTAGAGTGAGCCACATTGATTTTGAAAGTTTGTGTATAAATTCTCCCTTGGGTAATTTTATTTTGGCTAGCCACTTAATCCAACTGCTTTAAAGATTTCATTTGACACCATGAGTAGTTGTCTAGATCTGTTGGAAGGAGTGAAATTCAGTAGGAAATACTTCTAGTGCATGGAAAATTTTGATTTATACTCACCATTGTTTAAGAAAAGATATACAAAAGGAATTTTATCTTCTAAATAAATAATCCTGATTTTTACTTATGTGTTAACTGTTACTGAACAGATTGGCATTGTTACAGTGCTGAACAGCATCAGGGTCAAAATTCTGCTCTCTCCTATCTACACTATATATTGCATGCACTTGTTTCCCATTGAATACTGACAGTAATGTCCATGGGAGTTCTACAAGGAATCTGGCCTAAAACCATAATCCCTTCTAAATGTATTTGGAGAGCAATATATTTGAACAAATTACATATCAAAGATAGCAATATAGTGAAAAAGGTACTTAACAGTTTGATTAAATCTGGATAGCTGAACTGGCAATGTGGCTTATTCTTATCCTTAATGAGAAACTAAGTGGTGACACAGTTTAATCTATTGAAAGAGTGAGATTTATTTCAGAGGTACCAGAGTAGAAATTAGGCCAAAATAACAAATGTGGTACTTTACAGAGTCTCTTAACATACATTCATGTGAGAGGTAGTTTTAACCTAAGATACAAAGGGCCAATTTAAATATGTTTAGTTTTCTGAACATGTTCATACCACTTCTGTTACTGGATAGAGAAAGAATCATAGAATCATAGAATGGTTTGGTTTGGAAGGGACCTTAAAGATCATCTAGTTCCAACCCCCCTGCCATGGTCAGGGAAACCTCCCACTAGACCAGGTTGCTCAAAGCCCCACCCAGCATGGCCTTGAACCCTTCCAGGGAGGGAGCATCCACAAGAAAAAGAAGAAATAAGTATCGTGTGTGTAAAATAATGCAAATCTCTTCAAACTACATATATTCAAAAAATTATGGAAAAAGCAGTAAGTGTGGCTACACAGAAATTTATGCTCATAAATCTGAGCTGTATTCTGTGCAATGTAGAAACTGGAGCATGTAATATGATTTACATATGTCCAGAAGCCCTATCCCTGGTTAGAGTAGGACATCTATAATCTATGCATACAGGTGGTCCCAAGATAAACTTGGAGCGTGTCTCAGAGGGAAAGATCATCCGTGAGTCTGGTAAAAAATGAACAAAAATATTAGCATTAAAGTGCACATTGCATTAAATTGAATAATTCAGGAACTTAAGCTCCAGAAATACAGGGATAGGCAGTGTCCCTTTAAACGATATTTTAAGATCAGTGTATTGTTGTTAAAAATAGTATTTATCTGTGATTTTCATTCACCATCTGTGACACTCAATTGGAAAAAAATCAATTTGGCAGTTTCTAATTACTCATCTAGAGCTTTGAAGTGCCTTTGTTCTTAAAATCTATTATACTGTTACACAGCATCAGTATATAGTTGATCTGCCACCCGCTGGGGCAATTTTATTCCAAAAAGAAATTCTTTTGGCCCTACTAATGATTAATTTATTGAAGGAACCAGTAACTGTAAATTTAATATGAAGACCTTTTTTTTTTGCCCCAGTAACCCTTGCCTTAAAAACCAGTTCTACAGTTTTTGTCACTGTTGAGGACTTGAGCCAATAATCAAGACTACTACAACTATAAAATTATCGTGAAATGTTATTAAAAGTTGATAGAGTTGCTATGGTAAGTGGGGTTTCACATAAGTGATGGAGAGAAGATCAGAGCTTTTTGATTCCAGCAAGTCTGTTGAATGGGGAACAGAATGAGGAATAAGTTTTACAAAGTTTTAGTCTCATAATATATGTGAGAAGAGAAATAATTTTTGCACCAGGAAGGCTGGTCTAACACAATTATTTAATGTAATTTCTAGCTTTATTCCAAAATGTCTAGTGACCCATACTATACTTGCCTGTACACTAAAGAATAAAGAGACTGCTATAGGTCCTTCATTAGGAATCACTTTTCCATCAAGGAGTTCATTTGTTACATTTAGTTAAGAAAACATACTTTTGGGAGTATCAGGGAGAAGGCTGTAAGGGTGGTAATGATGCTTGGAATTTTTGATCATTCTGTCTGTTATGGAAGAAGCTGTGAGACTGAAAAAAAGCTGTGTGGGAGAAAGTAACTCAGAAAAAGCACTCTAAGTATCAAAGCTAGCTTCTGTTTTATTGGCATGATAGGCATCTATGCAAAACTCACATCAAGCTACAAGTTGTAGGTCTACTAGGATGCAAGTACACTGAATTCTTCTTGGGGTACGTGATTTATAGAGAAGTTACAATAGCCTTTAAAATGGTGTGATAAAAATGCCATTCAGCCTAAAAGAAATGTGTTATTCAAGGATAACAGAGACTATAAATTCTGAAAAGCTTCAAGGAAAGTATCACAAACGTGATCACCAACACCTATGGAGGGGAGGAAGTGCAAGCTTTCATATCATAGCTTCAGGTAACTCTGTTAGTGCTACTACATTTGTACTCGTAAGAAACACAAGGGGGAGTCTGATGACAGGCAGACGAGAAGTGTGAATGTAGGGGGAACCATCTTTCACAAAATGACAGCTGAGGCATCAGGAAGCTGCCCAGAGCCAGTGGTCCTTTGATGGAGAAGTGCTGCCTTTTGCCCAAGGCCTCAAGATGGTTTAAAGGTAAGCTCTGAAAGATTTAGAAGACAAAGTGCCACTCAGTTGCCAAGAACATCTTATGTGGGAGTCAGATCCTGAAAGGTTTGTTGTGGAAGGCAAATGCTTTAAAGATTTGGATCTCTAGAAAAAAATAAAAAGAAGCCCCTGAAAAACATTATGTGACACTTTGGAAGAGAAATACATTTGAGACAGGTTGTATGTTTTTATTTTTGTACCTGAATTTTTTATTTTCCCATAGTGTCTAACATTTTTTTTTCAATTGCAAAATTAATGCTTTGAAGATTTGAATAAAACTTACAGTTTTAATGTCCAAATTGTTCCGTGTTTAAAAAAAAATGGCAAGGCTGCCACCCAGTTTGGACCATGGCTTCAAAAGAAATATTCATATGAGACTTAGATTCTGTTTGTGAATAATATGGACAGTTTCCTGGTAGTTACAGGTTTCTTTCCCCCTTTTTCCTTTTGGATGTTAAGCACCAGTTAACAGTGTTCAATGGTATGCTGTGAGTTCAGGATTGCTTTAGCAATCCAAAGATTTCACAAGGATTTTCTAGATTTATTTTTCACCTACTCTGCTTTCTCTTCCACAGCAAGAATAGGTGTTTCTGAAACAGAAACACAGTTTTTAAAAAGCTCTGTTGACAAACAACACTGAAGAATTAAAAGGGAAACAGATAAAATGTTTTCCTCTTCAGTGATACATACGCAAAATTAGTTTGCCCATCAACAGTACAGTTGCAAAAAAAAATTACTGAACAGCAAACTGGAAGCAGCACTGAGAAAACTGGGGACAATGAGGTGGGAAACCTTATACTGAGCAGCCTAGTGCTCTGCTTGGCCTTCTCATTCCACAAAGCAAACACAATGTGCATATATTCCTTAAAAGATAGCCCTTAAATCTGGCACATATACTATTTTCACGGAGTTGTGCTTTTCATTAAACTACCAAGATCATTGGGGATATAAAAGGTTTACTTTAGCCTTGGAGTTGCCCTGCTTTTTGCTTTATGAGAATATTTATAGATATATAATTCATACCTCTGGGGCTGATCTCCAGTAAGAGTTCTCTGCCACTGGAAAAGACAGAGTATTAAAAATTTAATAGAAGCCTTAAGAACTGTGAGGATGTTGTGGGCGAGTCATGAATGCGGAGGGCACCAAAGAAAAAAAAATTGTAGCAGCTGCTGGCTTTAATCTTTAGAGCTACAACTACTTCACTGGAGTCTTAGGCATCAAACTGATACAGGACAAAAGACACACAAAAATGAAGATTCATCTGAAAGATTCATCTTCTCCTGATGACAATAAGGGAGACAATGAACACACCCTCATTGTCTTCCTCTTTTCCAGCTGTGGCTGAAGAGCTTAAAATAAATGCCATCCAAAAAGGCTGCACAACCCTTCTATTTCTGCACGTACTTGAAACTCTGCATCCAAAGTTTGTATTTTGCATTTTATTCTTATGATGTTCCTCTTAAGTTTGACTTCAGTTTCAGTATGAAATACTTGCCACATAAAATAATTCCTTACCTTTTTCCCCTCTGTATCAAAACAATAATTCCTTATTAAATGACTGAGTTCATAAATTTCAGTCTAATGGTGTTTTAGTTAATTCTCCTTTGAGTCCTCTGGCGAAATTATTCAGAACACAGTCCTTGATTCATAGGAAAGACGATGCTAAGCTAACACAAAACCTAGTAGATGAGTATTCTTAGTATTTTCTACTCATTGCATTCTGATTTAATTGCAATTGGCAGTCAGTAGTAGAGAGAAGAACGTAATTTTCACAATAGAATACTGCAACTTTTCATGTCAAATACCTCCTTTTCCTTTCAGAGAATATTTAATTGTCCAAGTGATTAGATAAAAACTGTACTTCTGGTAGAGTTGTTTGAAAAGCTTTCCTAAGCCCCCCAAACTATTAAAAGTCAGCAGTTATTGCAGAGCTTCCTAATACATGGCTCATGAATAACAGGAAGATATAGAGTTTGAGAGGTCATGAATCCCATGTTAATACTGGGCTGTGTTTCACTGCTGTATATTCCTGTTCACCTTTGTGCAAACAGTTTCAGTGCAATAGATATTAATACCTTCCAGAGAGGACCTAAGAGCGTGTCTGCAGGAAAAAAAACCCAAGAGTATTTCAATGTCCAGACACTGAGCTGCTCTGAAACAACTGAAACATGCTCTCTTCCACCTTCCATCATTATTTGGAGGTGCTGGTCTCTTTTACCTGGTATCCAGCGATAGGATCCTTGGGAATGGTTCGATGTTGCACCACTTGAGGTTCAGACTGGACATTTGGAAGTGTTTCTTTATGGAGAGCATGGTCAAACACTGGAACAGGCTTCCTAGAGGTCAATGCCTCATGCCTGTCAGTGTTTAAGAGGCATTTGCACAGAGTCCTTAATAAGATGCTTCAACTTTTGGTCAGCCCTGAAGTGGTCAGGCAGTTGGACCAGATGATCACTGTAGGTCCTTTCCAACTGAAAAAGTATTCTATTTTATTTTAAACTTTTATGATTAATTGGTGACAGCTTCCTACCCAGCATAATTATTTCTTCTGTTTTCAGCATCAGTTGTTCAAGGGACTTTTCAGCTGAACCTAAGATATGTACTAAGCATGGCATTACTATAGAGGAATGCTGAAAATACATGTGCTTACAAGGAAGTACAGCTTTTTCTTACTTTTAGTGAAAGCTCATTGTTTTTTAAAGAAATTAATACAAACCTCTTTTGAAACAAGGAAATTTTAGATGTTCAGGACATGACTTTCAGTAGGAAAGTGTCTGCCAAGTGTATAATTTCTAGATGATATTAGGATACTAGTCATAATGTGATGGATGCATTTATCTGGTAAGAGTACACTTGAGAGTATCATTTAGACTGGACATCAGGCAGATAATCAACAATGAAGAAAATTGATATAAATAAAACCCTTAATGGGAATTAAATAAAAATGATGTAGAGCTGCAGTAAGAAGATCCTGAGAGCTACCAAAATGCTAAAGAAATCTCACCATTCTTTACTTGACATGAAGCCTACACCACCAGGCTACATACAATTTAAGTAGCATGAAAGAAAGTGGCATTACTGATGATTCATTCTGGGAAAGGGGAGGGGAAAGAAAGCTACAGAAAGGGACCAATAAAGAATAGGACTGAACTACTATAGGCTCCTTTATCCCCTTCTATGCACAATACAATCTGGTAATCGACAATATACAAAGAGCACATAACATAAAGGCAAATACAAACTGGTTCAAAAAGAAATAAATTAACTTATATATTTTTCCTAAAACAAAACCATATACTAGAAAATAAAAATGCGACAGCAACAAGGTCAGAAAAAAGAAAAACATAACAAGTCATTCACTTTATCAGCAAAAGAAAGATTAAAACCTACAAGAAATGAAAAAAAAAGAAAATCAAAAAACATTGTGTCCTTTAAAAAAAGTAATCAAAAATACATAAAAATATTTAGAAAGCATATCACATTGATTTCATAACAGTCAACTTACATCAACAAATTGCCCGCATGTTTTTTGGCATGAAAGGAAAAATTTACAAAAGAAAGTTGTGTAAGAATGCTCTTGGACAAGTAGCATTGCCACATTCTTGTAACTTGCTTTTTTCGTTGTTGTTTCTTAAAAACTTTTTTAGCAAAATGTTTATTATTTCTTTTTTAATATAATTGTTTTACAACAAAGGGCGATACAGGGAGGCAACAACACATACATCCACACCACATAACATGAAAAGAAAAAAATCTTGCACCTTAACAAATTTGAACTTGTTTTTTTTCTGCTGTTTTTGGTTGTATTTTTTTTATCTTAAGTAAAGTTGTTAGCATATTACAGTTGAAAAATCCTGTACATTTTATAGAATTTACTTTTGCTTGTTTGCATATCTACATATATAATGCTTTCTGAACAGCAAAGTTCATTGCTTTTTTGCCTTTTTGGTCAATTTGATATATATTTTTTTAAACATTTTCTTTTTTTCTATAATTTTTGTGTGTGTGTTTTAAGGAATGGATGACTGCACATAAAATTTTAACAATGCTAAAGAAAGGGGTGGTAGAGGGGAACTTATGGGAAGAAAAAATGCCTAGGGTGGATGAAGTGGGAGTGTAAAAATCTATGAGTGTACTACACAGGAGATGAAGATGATGGGAGTGAATGTGTAAGTCAGTTGCCATGTCCATGTAAGGGCGGTACGGAGTGATCTAGCAGCATTAGAGCTTCTGGCTGTAAGGAAGGGATGGGCAATATACAAAAACAAATGAGCATATTCATGCCCATCAACAAAAAGAAAGAACAGAACTCTAACATTGACAATCTCACAAACCCTAAGCTGCAACTTCTTCAACATGCAAGTTACAAAAAATTAATTATTATAGTATTAATATTTACATTTCCATTTAAGGTTCTCAAATTATAAAAACAGTTAAAACTTCTCCCTAGTAAAAATAGCAGTAAAATATATAAACTAATAATAATAATAATAATAATAATAATAATAGCAACAACAACAACCACCACCACCAGAGAGTAAAACAAAAAAACAAGGAAGCTAGTTTTATGCATTGGAAGTAGAACAACTTCATCTGTAGCTACCCACAGCCTTCTTCTTCTAATAAACATCTTTTCTGAAGTCCATCAAATTGACATCAGTATTCTCAATAATTTGAGACAGTCATTTCTTGAGCACAACTAACCACTGTTTCAAATGTAATGACCGGATTGGCACACCCCTTCCTCGCTCTCAAATTAGATTGCTTTTATATTCAGATTCTCTAGAGAATCTCAAAAATACAGCTGTGGGATTCTGCCAGTGAAGTAGTTCCTTATTTAAAGAGGGAAATAGAGGGGAAAATTGCAGAAAACAATTCATAACTCTTTTGTTTTGTTTGTTTGTTTTTCATTATTAGATTGGAACAAACCAAATCTAAGATAGAAATTCAACCATTGAAAAGAAATACATCAAATATAACTATGTAGAGATATACTAAAAAAAAAAGCAAAAATGAAAAAAAGCACTTTGTTCCCAGGAAGAAGGGAGATAAGAACAATTGTGGGTTTTTAAAATTTTATTTTTAAAGAAAAAAGTATTCCACACACTTTTAAAGATGAACGAACCAGATGCACACATTGAAAGGAACAGACAAAGTAGTCTAGGGACACTTTCATCATTTGGATAATTTTTTTGTTAAGAGTTGGATTTTATTCCCTTCCATCCCCCTCCCATTTAAAATTTTATTCATTTGATGGCCAAAACCCCTACCACCCTCCAGTGTTGCTTTTTTTTTTAATAGATCTTTTTTTTTATCACTTCTTTGTAAAATAAACATGGAAAGAAAAAAAAGAGGACGTGCAGTCTGGATGTATGTCATAAATAGACAGAAAAAGATAGAAGAAATTGGCTGAGATCGACAAATGGGTTATATTATAGCTTAATTTTACTGTAGGATGTTAATAATAATGCATGCTTAAAGTAAGTTGCATTTAGGGAAAGTAGAAAAACAGAACAGCAAGCAAGGACTTGAGGGGGAGGGTGGGCAGAGGAGAGGGTGGGGTGGGCAAGAGGTGTACTATCCATGCCTTTCCAGAAAGAGCAAAGCACATTCCAGTGGGTTCTCTGCATTTCTGGGGGAGGTCAGGAGGGGAAAAGAGTGAGAAGAAATCATAAACTATTCTAGGACACACTTTTCACCCTGACTAGGATCTTGTGTTTGGATCACTCAAAACTCCAGACTGCAGCACTTATTCTGGCCCTAACTCTCCAGGGTACTCCCAAAATGAGTGGCATTTACTTTTCTGCTTGGTCAGACTGGGCTTATTCCTGTAAGTGCTGATCAGCTTGAGCAAAGAGTGAGGAATTAGTCCTTACAAACAGAGTCTGCAATGCTGGAAAAGGCTATGGCTGTAGTGGATACTTAGTTGAAGCAGTGAGCAGTTATTCAGATGTGTTGTTCATGATTACTGCTGGGGGACGACCAGTTAGCAGTATTTGGTACTAATGAATTTTCATAGGCATATGAATTTTCATAGGCAAACCTGCCACTGTTATCATTAAGACTGAGTTTCTCCTATGCTACAAAAGGATTTAAAGTTCAAGAAGATATCACTAATCAGTTCTGAGTCTTTACTAAAACTGGATCCCAAATGTCCTGGAGAAGTCCTCAACTTCCTCTGAATTCCCTAGGCAACACATACAGTGTCCATATTTTTCTTGTAAAAGACCAAGATCCTGACATCAGAGTCCTTCTAAGAAGGAACTCATGACCCCAGCAAAACAACCTGTTCTGTCTGATGTTTTAGGAGAGGGCAAACATTACACATAAAGTTTTGGACCCTGTCCATGATGAATCTCTCCAGGAAATGGGAAAAGCAGGATATAAGCACTGCATGTACCTTATCTTTCTACCAGGAATGCCAGCAAGATCATTTCATAACCCATCACAAAGGTCATGCTACCACCAATCAGTGGAAGTGGGTGGCTGTCTTGAGCTTGAATTTCTGGAAAGAATGGGGCTATCGGTCCTGTAGATGTGACCAGGGGTACTTTTGTATAAACTCAATAACAAATGGGTATGATGTTTTGGTACTTATTAACATGAGGAACAGTAGCACCTCTAAAGCCACTGAGAGATCAGTATTAGTTCTGGGGAATGTTAAATAAGCATAAAACCCACAAAAATTAAATAGCCCATATTGGTTTTAGATGCATTATGGAAAAATCTGCAGTTCTGAGAGGAGTTATATGAGAATTCTCTTAACTCCTACTTTAGAAGTGATGAAGTTGTGCTGACACAATGCATCTGTAGCTGGAATGTGCCATGCCTTTGCTGGAACACTGCACTGGACCTATATCCTACATCCCTTTGGAAAACATGTTAGGAAGGAAAGAGGTCCAACCAAAGAAGAGGAAATCTGGTCAGGGTGATTTCAGGGACAGAACATGCAGGTTACAGGAAACTCCCCAAATTTTGGGGATTCATTTGTGGATCAGAAAAGATTGGCTAGGAATAATAACAAAAAAAAATAATACATGACAGAAGTGAGGTCTTTGCAGACCTCAGTGGAGATTTTTATTTGGTAAGGTTTCAAGGCTAGTGTCCCTGGACACCACTCCCTACCAGGATTATGAGCCTCTGGTTTAATTATATTTAGGGAGTTTCACAAAGAGGCATTTAAGCTTTGAATTTTAATCAGTATGTCATGAATTGCAGCTGGATTTTCAGAGTACTGAAATATCCCCCTTTAGCACATTAGAATTGAAAGCCTTCTCTTTCATGCAAAACAGACTGTAAGGCATGGATCTGGTTGCCAACTGTGCAGTCTATGTCAGGCCACTCCAGCAAATACTTATGACCTATTTGACAATAAACGCCTAACTCATTGCATGAGGGTCTGGAAAAGCCTTTTACTGCCTGAAAGATCAAAAGAGCTAAAGAACCACAATTGGAGCCAGAGACACTTAAAGAGATGACAAGATTTTGTAAAGGAAAGCTTGATGGTAGACTTACAAGAGGATTTGAAGGGTGTTAAGTAATCTTTTTCTTTACTTGGTCAATACAGGGGTACTTGAGCAGAAGCAGAATTCTTTGGAAAATCTGAGTCCAGCAATTTCTGCTGAGGCTAGGAAAATCTTCTCCAGTTTATTAAAAAATCTAGCTGTTAATAGTCAAAATTACATGTCCTAATTTGAAAATTGGGTCCTAAATGTTTCTACATGAAGCTACACAGACAATATTTTATTACTTAACATTCAGCAAATTATTCTTCAGAAAAAATAAAGATTAAAAAGTCTAACTATTGAAGCCTTTTTTTTTTATTTTCAAAAACTTAAAGTAGATTGAAGGACTGGGAGTAGAGGCATCTGTACTATCAAGGCTTACACGCTTCTTGTTTGAAGGACTGAGCCAAGATAGCCAACTTTTTAAAACAAAAAAATTCATGTTTTTAAAAGGAGACATTTTTACAAAAAGCCCCTGATCAGCAGCTTTAATTTTAAAGTGGTAATTTCTCATTTTTTGTTTTCAAGTTGCATTTTAAAATGCTGCTGGTGAAGATAATCCATATTTCTATGTGTGTAAAAGAGCAAGATGATAGATGGCAAATTAGGATCTAGGGTGGTAAATTAGGATCTTGGGCTGCATTACTGTCCCCAGGTTTATGCTAACCTCTGGAACTTCTGTGTCTTCTACCACTCTAGTGCTCCAGCTCCATCAAGCTGACAGTTTATCACTTCCCTGTCACAGTGGACCCCACGTTATTTGAGTTCTGTGCACTGCAATGCAACTCCAGCATTATATCTCATTATTAATCAGTTGGACCAGCTGCTGCTTCTGACCTAGTTGTCCAGCTATACTGTTGATGCTCTTCAAATGTCCAGGATTCCCTGCTGGCCCAATCATGAATCCTTCCTTATTTGGGATATTTTTCTTTTTGTATTTTTATGTCCTATAATTGCAAAACAAGGATAATGCCAGGAAATAATTTTTTTTTGTTTTTTTGTACTTTGACCTAATTAGAAGGGGACTCAAGACTCTCGGTGCTAAAAAGGGAGCATGCCTTTCACCACTGCATAATCTGGGCTCCCAAACTGCTGTTATCTTTGTAAGTTTACTTTATATATCAGGCATCACCCTTTTAGGATCATTTAAAGCCATGTGTGTTGGGCAAGGATACTAGTGACACATACTTCTAAGCTGATACTATCAAAATATCAGTGAAAAGAAACAAATAACTGGAAAGTGTTCATTTCCCTGTAAAAAGTTTACCTATAAAATAGAGAATAAGGTGCTATTAGCTATGCATCTGCTTTTAGCTTCAAGATGTGTCAGCAGAATTTTCTCCTCTGGCTAGAATATTTTGGTAGCAGAAATAGATGTTAAATAGATAAGAGAGACAAAAAGCCCTGCAAAAATCTCCATTCCAGGCATATGTCTGTACACCAAGAAAGAAAAGAATCTTCCCAATTTCTAGTGATTTCACTGTAAAATAAATACATACACAAACACAGACTAAGAGACTTGGCTCTCTCCCTCCCCCTAAAACTGGCCAAGTACACTCTGTAGCTGCTTAAAAGTTATTGAATTTACCTCTTCTTTATATAAATACTAGAAATCCTAGATCCATCAAGAAACCTTCCTAAGAGTTATAGATGCAGCATGGCTTTTCTAATTGTCTACAACTCAGTCATTATTCGGCATATGGGGAAAATGGGAGAGATTGTTCTATAGGACTAAGTAGCAAGAAAGAGGAGGCAGGTGAAGGATTCTGGGATTCTAGCAGGAATCTGGGAAACTTGGTATTTCTAGATGATACTTCTTGCTTATAGTAGCTCCCAAAACATCCTGTTCAATCTTTTAAACTTTCTCAGAGTAGTTTTTTTCAGACATCCAGCCGAATAAATGCTTTGCAGACCACAAATAACAAATAGCTTATAGATTAATAGGAGTAAAATACTAATCTTCAAGGCAACCTCTCATCCCTACCCTCAACTAAGAATAAAAATCTGTTCCTGTGATTACCATCAGTTATCCACACAATTAAAATCTAAAAGAAGATTATTTGGTTAGAGACATAAGAATAGCCTAAGAAGATGAATTAGTTATATCACTTCCCTTGCACCAGCTGTTTGTCCTGGAAAAAAAGCTCACTCATTCTAAGCCTATGGGCAAATCTGAGGCTCAGAAATAAAAAACCTAATCTATAATAAGAATGTCTATGTGTGCACCACTGGCAAAGTCCCACATGCTGTCCTGTTCGTTTCTGTGTATAAGACTTAATTAATGGGGCTTCTTTATAGCAATGGGCTAGAAAACTATAAAATATGAAAGCACATTTACAGCTATCAGAGTAAGGAAATCACAGGGCTAAAATGCCATGGCTCTCTGAAGTCAAGAATTTTTCAGGTGTTTGCCATAAGCTTATTATCATTTCACATTCCTTCTAACCAAAGAGTATTTTTGCTGCTTCCAGTTCTAAGCAAGTCCACCCAGTATCACTGGCCTGAAAGCATTCTTCCCATCTCTTTCTCCTGGGAGAAGGATCTGATATGTTTTCTTTGAAAGACCGAAGACTGACATCTATAGTCAGCCCAGCTACAGCTTTCTTATGTAAAGCTAACCTTATTTAAACCTAAAAATAAGTCGCATAGGAAGAAGTCGTTCTGAATCTGAGGGATTTTGTAAAGAAAAACCAGTTCCTCATACTGACAAACTCAGTAGCAGAACTCCACCCAATGATTTGAGTGCGAGTAGGAATAGTTTACTGTCTTTGGTATAAACCCATGTAGCAAATGTTTCCTGTGTATTTATGGTATACTAACATGTACATAAGTTTTGCTTATCTGCAAACATAGAGGAGCAAGGGTATCTTTCTTAGTGTCTCCCCCTTTCTTCAGTGTATACAGCTATGAAGCAGCCAGGTAAAAATACACATCAACAGTTTGTCTGAATGCTAGTTAATACTCCATGACTACCAAATTTCTTCTTGGTAGTTGTATCCCAAGAAGTCTTATACTGTCATACCATCTAATATTACTTTTTTAGAATATACCCAGGAAACACATTAAAGCAACTCTCAAATATGCTGTCTAAGGGATCAATAGGCACCTCTGTATATGAAACTTATGTCTTATAAAACTTACTGGGGATAATTACATGGGAAAAGTGAAGAATTTAGGAAGTGCTTAGACTCAGGACTGATTTGAATGTCCAAATCCTGAAAGACACCCGAACTGTGTGTCTATGTAAGGAGGGTATGCCATACTGACACACTTGATGGAAATTGTGCCTAATCGGCTGGCATACAAATACTCACAGGTGCAGCTCAGTTGCAACCATATGAAGATCTGAATACTTCATGAATGCTGTTTTGTACCTAACCTTATTGTTGACTCCACATTATTGTCTGTGGGATCTGTACACCCAAGTTAACTGATGCATAACAGTTATTACTATGATCTCCTTCATTCATATGGAATTACTCATAAATGTATTTTCATACTGAATTTTTTAAGAAGAATTCAATTACAGTGAACTTCAGAAGTAGACAGGACCCATTTTCAGTGCAGTATTTTTAATCACTTGGATGCTAGGCCACACATGCCATTTCTGTTGAAAGATCCTACAAAGTAATTTATTTAATCTCTCAGCTAGCATAAGCACATTACATTCTCAAAGTTTGTAGCTAGTCCAGCTGCAAGTGACTCAGTGGATGGAACTTTCTTCCTTGCTTTGCTAGAGGAGAATCCAAAGCATATTAAATTCTCTGTCAAAAGGTTTCTCTTGCAAAGAACTTAAACTTCTCTTCTGATGGCAAAGTAGTGATCCTAGTACTGCCCTAGATAACCCCTCTTCTTTTAGTATTTTCTTCTGCTCTTACAGACATAAATCAGTGCTGGGAAGAAGCTGCATTTGCAGCTTGTATCCAGAGATAGCTGCTGTGCTTTTATCTTGGAGCTCTAAATAAAACAAAGCAAAGCAAAACCAGACAAAGAAAAATGTTGTCCACTTCTTGGATGGCTAAATAATCTGGTATCATCCCAGGCATTACTTACTTCTCAGGAAGTCATTCAGGATCTAAAACATTTCACTTTAGAAGTCTCTTTGGTGAAGCACGTGCAGCTTATTCTTGAGGATACATGGGAAACAGTATTACTACAGACGTTTAACAAGAACCTTTAACAGTGTGCACACTGGACTAAGGAAATTTGTTTGACAAGCTGTAGAAGAAAATCGGTGTTAATGAGGATATGTTGGGCTATACACACATGGCGATGAATTCCAGCCAAAACCAATACATGATTCCCTTGGAAGTTATATCAAGCCAATTATTGCAATACCTCAGAAGAAACAATAAACCATGTCTGTTCAGCATTGTGAATGTCCGTCCCTGGTAAAATGTAGAGTAAAGAGAATTTACAGTGTGATGGTTGGGAATAAACTTACTCCAGTAGACTTTGAACAGCATTAATTTACCTGTGCCTTCACATCTAAACTTATTTCTTTCACTAATCAACATTACTGAAAAGGGCACAATAAGTATCTGCATGTTCTCTTCTATTGAGTTTGAGCAGTTTTACATCCACTCCTAGGGTAATTAGGGTGTAAAAGTTAAGAATTGAAGTGACCTATTCAAACTCATGTAGAAAAACTGTGATAAATCAGGGGCTCATAAGCACATCTTCCAAATGATGTCTTATTCAGTGACACAGCCCTGCTCATAATTCTACTCTTCTTTGGGTTTCGGATGTCAAAGTATGTTCTTTCTGCTGTGGATTGGCTTGGAATAATATTATTCCCATACCAACACTGGAAGAAGATAAGACGAAAGAAAAAGTACTTCCTATAATGGAAGTTAAATCTTGACAGTGCAAAATGCTACTGGGGAAATAACTAGCTTGGAAAAAACTCTGAAGAATGCAGAGAAAAATATCTCAGTGCCAGCTGCTGCAGTTAAAATTAATTAGACAGGAATTAATAGAAATTTTTTATCTGTAGTTTTCCTCATGCCACAAGAAGTCTTTGGGACTCCAGAATTGAAGACAAGCACTTCAGTCTCCTGCTCAGCCAAGAACATGTAAAATACTTCTCAGAAATAATACAAGGGCGACCTCACAGTCATGCTGAGAAGGCTAGAACAAGTTCCCCATCAGCAAAGTGAGCTGATGTTGGGTACACAAAGGCTTATTCTAGTACCTGGTTACCTGTAGACGTTACGCAGGAGACTTGCTGATGAGAAGATCACTACCAAGTAGACTACTGATAGGTTCTACCAAATTACCATTGGGAAGTGGTAGAAAATCCTAAGTAGAAACCTTGATATTGAATAAACATAAATACAGCCACAACTCTTCCTCTGAGAAGGGAAAAAGTGAACACAAAGCTTTTGAGAAGTATGTTAGGTGTTGTTCACTCATATCAGTTCAGAGGATGAGAGATGCTCTTTCCTTTTTGTTGTACTAATGTTTAAATGCACCAGAATCCTCTTGAGACCTCAAGCAGAGATGTTTGGAGACAGAATGGCTATGACTATTAATCTGTGCTTTGAAGTCAGTTCTTCTACTAGGTAGCACTTGTAACTGCATCAGAAATACAACAGAGCTAACTAATGTATGAACTTTCTAGCTCTGAAGCACTGCAGGGGAGCCTTTTGTATAGGAGCTTTCAACATGTGAGCTAGTTCTGTCTATCATTTGGAAAAGACGAGGAGATAGTGCTGTGATTCAGGCATTTGGGGATGGATTTTTGGCAGGACTTCTTGTTTGTTTTTATGGGCAAGTTTAATACTAGCCAGAAAGTGCAGAAGCATAAAGAGAGGGGGCTGCTTTTCGCAGATTTCCTTTTGAAAGTTTAGGATTACAGTGGTGAAAGGCTGCTGCAGGCAAGTTTGAATCCTCTTTTTCAACATAGTGAATGACTGGAATAAACTCTACTGTGATTCAGAAGCCAATGCTTTAAGCTGTTTATCAGAGGTTGCATTATAGCAAGAAAGTGGCTGGGAAGGGCATTTGCTCTGTTTTCATAACAGATTGGATTAGAAGAGAAACAGATGTCATTCCAAAAGTTAACCTACTTTAATATTGATGATGATGATGATACTCAGGTGTATTTCAGGAGGACAAGTAAAGATAGCATGTCCATGAATTAAGTTGAAGAGTTGGACACCAGAATTCTTCAGGTAATTTCAGACTTTAAGGACTTCTCGAACAAAAATTCAGGATGACTGACTTCTGCTACTGATCAATTCCGCTTACATCATTGGTAAACTAGGTGGTCCTGGCATTCGTTTTCCCTTATCTTCACACCATGATAAGATAGCGCATATCTCACTATCACAAATGTTTAATCATTTTCTTTGTTAGAGGTGTTGGATTACTAACTTTCAAAATGTGTTAATTAACAAAACAACAGTTACTATTCATAGACCAGGTCAGGTCAGATTGCTGCGGAATCACTATTTAGAGTCATACACCTGAATGTGTTTTCCATATGACTACTTACTGTATTATCTGAAATATTTACATTTAAATTTTAGGGTCATTGTTAGAAAACCAACTTTGTGTAGCTATTAACCATCATGTCTGAGCTTCATGGTTTAGTAATTCACAGGAGCATAATAATAATGAATACCTGTGAAATGAAAGTTAACTGCAGATCAAGTCTAATAGGATGGAAAGTTAATTAAAAGAAGCTAAAAAAAATCTTATCATATTAGGCTTTCCACTGCTATGAAGTAAGACGTTATATGGCTAGATTTTAATAGGAAAGTCTATTACTTTCTCATAGACTCTAATTTCCTTTATCTGTATGAGTCACAAAATTTTCTCATGCATGTTTTTTTTTTCTGATGAATTCATTATTCCTATCCATATTTTTATTCTAATTGATGGTCTTAAGCACAACCGAAACAGAGATGGAAGTGGAAATAATACATTAGAAGAACAAACACTTTACTTGGGTAATTCTGCTATTGGCAAAACTTGCTGCTTTGGACTTTGTGAATGAATTACAAAGGTGTTCAAATTCTAACCTTAGCGCCCTAAGATTTACTGGCTTATTAGAGTATTAATGAACAGCACTGTTTTGAAGTTAAAAGAAAAATTTCACCTTCAAAAGACTAATTATAAACACTTGAGCCTGTCTGAGTTCTTCCTTTACGTTTTGCAAAAGGACACTAAACATGGACAGGCTCATGGACCAACATTATGCTGGAGAGGAACTAGCACAATGCATGCTAGTCTTTCATGGTAAATTTAAGTGTTTAATGAAAAGTGGATTCTTTTTACAGCCTTACATGGCATTGAGCTACCCACCAAAGTCGAAGCATGTCAGAAGTCAAGTTATCAACTGCTCAGTTTCTACTATGTGTTACACAGCTACATACAAAGGACACGCTCCTTCCCAACTTCTAATCATTTCAGTTGTCTCACTCTTAGGTATGTGAATGACTCATGTTTTCAGAAGTATGTCTTGGCTTGTTTATTGGACCAACGGGATACAAAACCACTAAAGCCAGTGGACTGGACTCTAAAAGCAAATGCATATATGACTGAGGATGAGGAAAGACTGTTTACTCATCTACAGCATTCAGGTATAGCATGAAATTGTTCCTTTTGCTTTAGCAAATACGAATTTTCATACTGAAAAAGTAATTTTATTCAGAAACACTTCCTTCCCTTAATTAGTGAAATTCTTCTTTTAACCTCAGCAGTAATTTTTCCTCCTCCCACCTCTGCAGCTGTCATGTGCCCTACAAATCCTTTTCTCCATGCATCTCTCAAGTATTTTCCATGTTTCTCTCAACTAAAGTTTGTTAATGAGTCACCTAAGGAAGCATCCTTGTTACCTCTCTGATTATGATATTTATAAAGTGTAGACAACAGTATTCATCCCTCTTACTAAAGGTCTGAAAAGCTTCTTTTTAATACCTGCAAAACATTTTTGAAGTTTGATATAAACAATGTACTAACAGTACATTTCTGGTGAAACACTGTACCTGACATATAGGGCTGGGTGTTCTGTCAGATAAGATCCAGAACACTATCAAGTGCAGAAATACAAATGGAAGTTGAAACTACTTACTTTAATGACAGAACATTTTTCTAAGCAAAAGGAGGGTTCATCTCTGCTCTCTTCAAGAATACTATAGTGCAGAGCTACAGATACATCAACTGGGCTCAAAAAAGTAACTGAAAGTCAGAAGCTGCCTGATCTCAGAAAACCAACAGGCATTTCTCACGTATTCAAACCATGAAGAATAAAGTAATGAAATACAGTAAATAATGTAGATGATAATGTTTCTTATAAAAACAAACTGTAGTATTCCACAACTGAGCTTTGAAATGCTTCAGCTAAAGTCTTCCCTGTATGTTAAACCATATGTATTTTTTTCCAGATTGTTTTAAGGTCTAGCTAATTCTATATATAGTGATTTTTTTCACATATAGCTATATAAACTCAGTCCTAACCCTACAAACTGCTAAATACTTTCTACTTTCATTCATCCCAGTGAAAACTGCAGGCACCCAACATCTCATCAGGCTGCCAGTTTTTCCAGCCATGTAGTTAATGTAATTAGTAACCATGCATGCACATGCATATATACAGGAATCTGCACACAATATTTTGAATTTTTTGACCAGAAAAGTATTTAATTTACATCCAAATTTCAAAATGCTATGGAGATCCAAGTGCCAACTGCTTCCTTTTCCAAAAGAAAAATCAACATCCTGTTCATAAATGCTCTGGACAAACTGTTTGGAAGAGAGTTATAAACAAGCAAGAAATGCAGTGAAAAAGTTCTGCTGCTGGTGTTTTAAGACTATTATCAAATGTAGTCTCCCAGGAATTCTTTGTGCATACAATTTTAATTTTCATGCATGCAATAAATTTCCTAATTCACTGTTTCTGATCTGATATTCAATTCTGGCAAACAATCCTACATCTGAAACTTAAAAGCACGATTTGCTACTCTCCTGCAGCAGTTTTACACTGAAAATAATGCTTATATGCATTATTGCTAACTTACATTAGGACTGAGAGGTAGATCATGCGCATCGTTTCTTACAGTAGAATCACAGAGACCTGAAATGTGACATGCAGACCATCTCCTGGGGACCAGTACAGGATATTACAGGCATTCTGTTTTCATACCTAAGTTATTTGCTGAAATCTGTCATCTTCTCATGTAACAGAATAATACTTGTTTTTTACATATATACTTACACATACATATATATGTATTATGTATTACATACGCATACATATGTTTACACACACACATATATACACATATATTTCTCTTAATTCCTATTTCCAGCACCTTTTCCAGTGCTTCAGTCAGAGACACAGAGCTCAGATTTCTTGGATTTTGTAAAAGGAAAATGCATTTGTCATCCCTTAATCCTCTGTTGCAGAGAATCTCTTTCTCCGCACCAGTTCCCTATGCTTATTAAGCTTTCCAACTATTTTCAGAACTCAGGCTGTGTATAAGCAGAGGCTTCACTGTAATGGAGCAGAGAGATAACAATGCCTCTCTACATAGCTTTGTCACTGCTAACCCTGAAATGATGTGTACAGTTCTGTGCATTTCATTACCAGAAAAGAACAGCACAAGACAAAACAAAAGAGAAAACTGATAAAGAACTGATGTTCAACAAGGAACAATGATCATCGCTCTAAGCTGATGTCTGAAATCTTTTATTCACTGTAGATAGCTCATTCCTCTTGTTTTGCATTTGCTGAAATCTCCCTTGAATAAGAAAATTAATGCAATATGACACATCACAGTAAAAGCTGTTATTGCCCTAACATGACTGGATCCCCAGAAAAATGATGTCCTGGAGTGTGTATCTGACAGAATGTTTAAGAAATCTGTAGGATCAAAATGCAACTTCTGTTTAAAAGAAAAGGAGAGATTAACCGAGGTTTGAAAGTGAAAAAATAATTAAGACTCCAAGGTTGTATTTCAAGTCCTGCCATTCAGACATTCCTTAAGGGTCTGGTCCACAAAAGGATTAACTATCTCTTGTCAGCATATAAATCTAAAATTTAGATCTCTGAAGCATGTGCTCAGTTGCACAAATATCCACAAAGCTTCTCTCAGCCACTGGAAAAATTATGACTATAAAATGTTGTTGGAGATATTGGACATTCACACATGCAGTAATCTCCAGGACCCAACTGCTAAAATTAATTTTAAATAAGCATGTTGAATATGTAGCTGGCATCAGAGATCAAATCCCAATAAAATAAACAGTATTGCTTTTATAAGGATTTTAAGGCAAAATAAGTAGGTTTCAATACCAATTGATATTTCAAATATCACCATAAGCTAGGCCTTTACAAAAAGTCTCTTTTTAAGAGTACTACAAATGGTTGTTACATCATTTTGTGCTCAGATTCTTAATTAATTTGCTTTAATGGAAGCTAAGCAAATATGGTATGGAAAAAGAAACAAAACTACTCAAGTAACTCAGAGCACTTTAAAGGTTCCCATGTGAATGTAATGTTCTTACATGAGGAGCATCCAGACTGGCAACTTTATAGAGTATTTTAAACTATCTGAATTGGCAGCTCATGTTTTGACCTTTGCCACCTACAAGACAGGCAAACAGAAAACTTGTAGCTTGTCACCAGGATGGAAGATGGTCATATGGGAGACAGAAAAAAATAAATCATCAGAAGAATAATGAACCTACCAGTTCAATAGCAAACAAGGTATAGATGATGGAGATTAATTTTTCCTATGCTATCACTTTGCATTTGCTGTAGAAAGCACTACCAGAATGCTCATTCTTCAGCAGAGAACTGTGTAAGCATCTTTTTAGAGGAGGTAGGGTAGGGAAGAAACTACCACACCAGGTTTCCCTACTCTTCCTATATGGAGGAAGAATTACTACTAGCAGAGCGAGCTAGGCACACAAATGACTGTTTTCATCTTTAAACAATCCTGTTATTAGAATAGAGGTGCTCCAGGCACAACATTTGCAGTTTGTTTTACCAGCTGTTTCTAAAAATATCGCCATAGCGAAAGAGACTTTTTTCCCCTCTCGCTCCAAAATGATTTTTGTTTGCTTTTCCTTTTAAAGGGAAAAGTGATCGATATGGAAAACAGCATATGTGGGTAAGATCACACAGCTTCAGGCATGGACTTTTACCATTGCTATTCAAAATACGAGAAGCTAGGAATTAAACAACTGGAGACGCTGAAATATACTGGCCCAACTCCTTTGATAAATGTAATCAAAGGTTTTATTCTTCTAACCCAATTGGTACAGAGCTAGTGACAGATGTTTCCTATGGGGAAAAGTATCGTATAACGTTCTGAAGAACATAATGGGGGAGAAAAGAAATTGAAAAACTGAAAAGAAGTAGTAAAAAACTCCCAAGTTAGTTAAAGGTGACAGTTACGAGTTGTATTCTCAGAAATTAAAAAAAGAGACAAGTGTAGTGAAATCCCCACACAATATGTATGACTACAAAACTTGTTTAGTTTGTTTCATAACAAGACACTTTGTTAGAATGTGAACTTTAAATTATTTTAGATTTGTTTTTGAAAAACATCTATTTCAAAATGAAAAGGCATTTTAAGACAAAAGTTGAAAATTGCATTCTAGGAGTCATAAAACATTTTCTTGTTTTGAATTTGACACAGACAGTTCATAGGAAACTAGATAGAGTCCCCACAGTACTTTGCAAACACCAAATCTTCACTTTTTATCAAAAAATAACTAGGGTGTGAATATTTTCAACTAACTTTCTGGTCTCTGTATTCCCTTAGGGCTTATACGTTATGTTTAAGCACATGAAGGAAAGGGTCTCAGGAAAACCTGAAAACCTCTTGGTTATCTTATCAGAAAATAAAGTTCAAAATTTGTTCATAATTTTGTGCTCAATGCTTACTAAACTCTGCTGCTGTCTGGGGCATGTTACAGGGTCTTGTCCATGGGAAGGCTGCCCATCAACCACTGGAATAAGGGCAGAGCTGACAGTATGTCCAAGATACCAAACAAGAAAGTAGTTTTTTTTCTTCAGATACATACATACTTCTGCTACACTGCCAAGTCCCTTGACTTTCTCTTCTGTTGTCAAACCCCCTTTGATCCTCTCCACAGCTCTCTGAGAGTCTCTAATTCCTTGGCAGTGATAAGTAATTCAGAACCTTGCCAAAGGCACCTACCTCCTTGCTGTGAGTTCAGATGTGTGTTGGAGGTTCTCTGTGTCATACTGTGTCCAGATCTCAAACCCGAGAGTCACACAGGCCTGCCCTCACAAAACACCTTCCTCAAAATACTGGGATGTACTAGCTGCTTTCAGTTACACAAAAGCTGAAGACTTGAATTAACAGAACTTCAGTTCCCCGAAAACGTTTCTTTTAACCAGAACATAAATAGCATTAACAGGTGTATAAATATGCACATATGTATACAGAGAGAGAGTGTACGTGCACTTGCTTTGCAATATATTAATGATCCATGTTTCAACACTAAAAGAATTAGCACACAGAAAGACCACACATTCTAGGGGAAATACAGAACTACAGGCACTCCACAGTAGACTTGCTGCTTCATGGAGAAGAGTGAGAAAAAGAAATTAAAATTATATTTTGATATTCTATAAAATATCCTGAACTAATTACAGGGCTACTTTTGCTCTTTTTGTCTGTCAAATATAAAATTTATGAAACCCTCAAGATTTCAGTAGTGAAAGCAAGTAGTTGCTAAAACAAGAATCTAAAGTCAGTCATACTGGTTTCAGTACCAGGGGAAAAAAGAATTACTGACATCCATTTTAAAAATTACAAATAATTAAGATCAAAATTGCTTTTCACTTCTGCTCTCCTGCAAAGACAGAACTACTTTTTTCCCCTTTTTGATGTCTCTGACATTTATTGTTCTGATACTGAGATGGAGTGAAACAAGTCAAGAGACAAAAGTGTTCGAATTTTCTCATTGCTCTAAAAGAAGCTAATTTTGAAATTCTTTATGTTTGTCTGTAAAATAGTTGTAGTTCCTCTTGGACGACAAGAGAGGAGCCAATGATCCTTATAACACCACCCCGTGGGACCAAACAACTTCAATTTTTATGAGACTTAGCAGTAGAAAGATGAATCCTTGAGTCTGGCTCCTTTGTAAGGTTTTAATAATTAATTTATTAGTGCAATGAAAATGCAGAATAAAATATGTTGTTGAATTAGTAGGCATTTGATATTTCAAATCAAGTCTGTCTAATTATTTTTTTTGCTTCTATCCCTACTTTCAAAACTGGCAGGATCTTTGTCTCTTGCTCCTCACACAATATTTAAGGTAAGTGTTAACACCTCATATCACTCAGAACCAAGATTCCTAGCTGCTAACAGTTGGGATAAAGCACGAATTTATAGCTCTTGTGATTAATAAACTGGAATTGAACTAGAAAGGCAGAATGAAGGCAATGTAATAACCTTCTTGACATGATTATAAGCTTTGATATCTTATGATCTACTTGGGTTGAAAATGGAAGTAGAATCCTGCTGTCCCAAGGTATCATTCCACATGTTGTAGTTCATGGGAATATCAGTAGCTTTGGCCTTCTAATACATCAGGCATCTTCAGGTCTAGGCATAATGATCAAAAGAAATATATAATAAAACTCTTTAGGAGCAAAAGTGTATCTCTGTCCATAGTATCTATCTGTAAATGCTCGACATGTTTTCTTTGTAACAAATATTATATATATTTCAGAAATCAGATAGTTTATTCTTGTTTAAAGCTAACTAATCAATTGCTATAGACATTTAAGGGTCTAATATACATACATTTGCTTTTGATGCAAAATCTGTTCCTGAGTCATGTGTTAGCTCTTCTCTTCCACTGGATATGTCACTGGCTATATTTTCCTTCTTTCTCATATATTTTATGAAGCTGAAAATCAAAGCTAACAGGGACAAAAAGCAAGTCCCAGCAGGTTGAAAATATCATATCTTAGTATTTTAGACATGTGTCAGCTTGATAACTTAGGCACAGCACTAGAGGGATTGCTAGAATGTGACAGTGCACATGGCTTCAAGTTTAGTGAACATGCTTTAAAAAAAGACTGGAAGGGAGTAAGGTCAAGGTAGCCAGACTGTGGGTCTCATCCTGATCTCCTCCTGATCCTAAATGCAAAACCAGGGAAATTTATACCAGCAAAGCCAGACTAGAGAAACTGAAGTTTTTGAAGCAATATTCTGATCAGGATGCAAGTTTAAGTGATGGAAGTGCTGATATAAAAGATCTGCATATTGCAGTCCACTCATGTCATTAATTTATGTAGACTGAACATGGTTCACTCCATTGCATGTGTTAACTCTAGAGGAAAAAGTGATATTTAATGAAAATGATGCAATGCCAATGTTCCCTGACATGAAAATATTTGGGTTTTTTATCCCTCACTTGCTTCCCTCTGCATTAACAGATTAGGAGTTTTATCTTCTTCATAAAAATACACAATAATGTTACTTGTCACTGCAAGTGAAGATAGTACTTAGTACTAAAACATTAACAGTGACATTGCACATTTTTGATAGTTAGCAATACAGTACCATTTTGGTGTATTGCACAACAATTTGCACCTGAATATCTATTAAAACATTTATTAAATCTCCTCATTTCCCTTCATCTCCATCTCATTTAGCTAAGAAGTATTTAATTTACCCTGCCTTACAGGTAGGCAAATAAGCAATGCAGGTGCACAGTCATAGAGGAGTCAACAGCAGAGCTGGGAGCAGCACACTGGAGTTCAGGCTTTTTATCCTTGGCTTTAACAACTCAACTCTCCGCTCTCCCCTCTTGCTCAGTGACAAACGTCACGAGAGCTGAAATCAGCAGCGTGCCCTGAGACACAGAACACAGGTATGAATGAACTATTTCAAGTGCCAGCAATCCATATATACTCTTAGTGGGGTAAAACAGAGTACAACAGGACCTTCCACAACATCTCCTGTGCTTGAGTGAACCCCTTGCTTTCTGCAGCGGAGGGCTAGTTGCAGGCATCGCAGAGGCTACATAAGGCGAACAAAAGCAACCATTCAGCAGGACACAGCAGCTCTGCCACAGCCTGGAGGTTACTGTCCTGATGACTGGACACTTGATTTACTCGTCACAGTACTTCAATATGAAGGTTACCCTGAACTTCATGATGCAAGGGTCTAAAACTCTGATTGTTCTGCTCCAATAACACTTGCCACTTGAGCTAAAAAATTTTTTTATTTTGCTGTTAGCCTTCTAACAGGACTGTTCTTGTCTGTCTGGCAGAGGGCAGTATTACACAAAACCATGAGCTTGTTGTTTGTACTATAATTTTATAAGCAGTTGCTTTAGTTAAGCAATTCTCAAGAAAAAGCTTTAGATCTAATTGGAATTAATAATTGTGATAAACATATAGAGATCTAAAATCTAAACCAAGAATGCTTCAAATATTGATTTGGTTTTGCTATTATTGATAGCACTCAGTAAAGTTTCTCACATCACACATGAATTAAGAAAACTGAACTGAGCATAAGATCATTGGTTCTTAATGGTGAAAGAAAACCTATCTTCTTTTTATTCCTCTGCAAGCACAGGAACCATATCTTGGATAAATTAAATTAAATACTTAAATGAAACAATTCCATGTTGGAAATCCAAACATATCCCATCACTTCCCTCTTCTGGTTACTCTTTGCTTAAGCAGGTAAGACTTCTATTGTGTTCTTGTGAGAAAAGTTCACAGATTTCCTCATCTCATCTTTCCTACAGAACAAACTAATACCTGCAAAACATCTGGGATTTTAGCTAGGCTAAAGGTAAATGTAAGCATGTTTTTTGTGATGTTCTGAACATTACCTGTGAGGAAATTGGCTGCCTCTTCTTCCACTAACTTGAGCTGATCCACTGATGCCAGCTCATGTATCCTAATGCACTGAGGTCTTCAGTGCCACTAATATGGCTAATTCATTCAGTGGGAACAGAATTAAGGATACTGGTGAATGCACCACTGTACAAGCCAAGGGATGTTTTTTCCAAATAATGTTACAAATCTAAGCAGACACCTGAAAACTCTGGTTGTTTTTTCCTGCCTTACGCATTATTGCACATTTATGATGCATATGGCAGAAGACACTCCAGATGAATTTCCAGAATTGTGTTCAAGTTATACAAGTAAGCATCAGCAAGACAGTTTTTGCCAGTATCAGTAAAGAGTAGACATCACATAGTGACAAAAAGAAGCCTGACTCATAGAGTGAAGATGCACCATTCTTAAAATGTTAAGTACATCCTACATTTTTGTCTCCTACCTACAATTGAACTATGAATGTGGATTTTAGAAATACATTCACATAGATATAATTTCAGTTGAACGTGAACAGTGATATTCCCTTCCCAAGACTGCCTGTTATTAAAGGGCCCATGTACTTTCCATTGTGTAGCGTTTCCTGGAACCTACAGCACAGATAACAGGAGTTTTTACTCTTAAGACATCAGCGTGCACATACAAATCACCTAAAAAATGTATAAGTAGTCACGGTAGCATTATGTCAGTAAACCGTTTCTAGGAGTGAAATTGTAACAGAATTTGAAAACTTTCCAGCTGCCAACTTTGTCTTTCTTAAGAAGCTGCACAGACACCTTGCAACTTCCAGCCTGAAGCCTCGAGGTGACACTCAGAATGTCATTCAAAGCTTGGTGCCCCTTTGTGGACCTCCCTTAGGCTGGCTGGGAGGGAAGAACGGGAAGGGGAGGAGAGGAGGGACGACAGAGTGGTGGGGAGCTGAACACCAGCTTACAAACAGAGAACAGAATCACATAACAACACTGGACCAATGGACTCCAAGACACACTGACAAGACAGATGGACACAAGCAAGACATAAGATTGCTACTGAGAAATAACAAAAAGAACAAAAAACCCCATAAAATAAAGTAGATATATAATGCTGAGGCTGCCAAAAGCAGCCGATGGTGCTGGCAGAACTCTTCCAAAAAGAAGAAATTATAATACAACTAAAATGAAAATTGAAACGATATCCCCCCAAATCATACACTACAGACTTGCTCAGTTAGCCTGAATGTGTAGCTCTGATGAAACACAAGATGGCATCATCACAGCCCATGCACTGGTTAATGAAGGCCATGGTTAGTTAAACCAGCTAAACTACAGCATGCCACAAAAAATGATCTTGCACTGACCCAGAAATAAAAGATACAACAGATACTCTGCATTGCAATAAAATTCTTTTTATGCCATCTGTGGTTTGTAGGGCTTGCTTTATTGGGAGAATTGTTCCTGGGAGAACACAGGGGTAAAGGGGTGTCTTTTTTTCCTTCTGGGTGTTTTTGTTTTGAACTCAATTGAAAAAAAATGAAAAGGGAGAAGACAGGATAGGGACTTTGCAGAAGTTTAAAAAAGGTAGGGAGAAACTAAAATAAAAAGAAAGGAGGGGTGATGATCTTCATTCTTTTACACACAACTTTCTTGGGATATCTGAAAATGTGCATTTCTTAAGGATGGCAAGAAAAGATTTTGTTGCCTTTATTGGTTTGCAGATCTATATCTCTTTCTTGAGATGATTAAACCATTATTTTCTTGGAAGAACTCAAAAAATATAAATTGAAAAGTACAGCAATGATTTTAAAAATTAAAAAATAGCGTTACGGCACCATTATGAGCCAAAAAAAAAAAAAAAAGGGAAATAAATATGAAAGAAACTAAAATATTGATCACCAAAAATTCATGCGGCACAAGATGAGGTGAAACGACAGAAAATGTTCTTCAAATATATACAATGTATATATCTATCTATATATACACAGTGTATGTATGTATATATTGATGGATATACCTGTATAATTTTTTATTTTTCCTGCCCCACCCTACCCCAAGACTAATTGCTAGATGAAACTATCAATTAAAATAATAAATAAAAGGAAGAAAGGAAAAACTCTAACAAAAAAAGAAATTAACATGCTTTGTTCATCAAGAAATAACAATATCATGCATCTGTTCACGCCAGCGGATGCCAGGGTTAGATGAAGGCATGAATTTCTGTGTAAACATGTGATTGGATGACAGGGGCTACTGCTGATATTGGTCATTTATTACTTTAGTATATGCACATATAGATATATAGGCACACTGTATATATAGCACATATATAGATAAAATATCCTCATGGGTGGTGCCTTTGGAGCTTACATAGGAAAAAAGACCAATATGCTGAAAACCAAACTCAGTATAAATTCCTAATATAAAATAAGAAAACAAAAATTCCTGTAAGTCATCTGCATGATTGATAAGTAAAACTTGTTCGTTTGGTTTTGTTTTGGCTGTAAAACTGTAGCTAGGAAATTCCATTAAAAAAATGATGCTATTATATCCTGGAAAGTCCCTCAGATTAATCTCCTCCTTTGGGGTCTGTATGTTATTCAGCCTGTGAGATGGGAAGCCTGCCTCTCTGCGTATTGAGGCACATGCCCAACTATAAGGACCATTTCTTGATCCCAGTATGAGAAAGTGATCAGAACTCCTGCTTGACAGAGGGAGAGACTGGGTGTAACTGGGAGCTGGATTTGTGGGGGATGTTTCTCTGAGTAGAGCAATGAACATTTCTTGGGTACCTCAGGATGGTTGATGTAGTTCACGGAGGACAAGGGCCTAATCAGCACTTCTCTCGGCTTCTTCAGTCAAGATTTCTTCACTTCCAGCATACTGCTTTTTGTACTGTGCTGGCTGCTTGTAGACTCTTGGAAGAGAGATTCTGCTTGTTTTCTGCAAATAAGTCTGTGACCTGGGCAGCCTGCAGGTAGCAGGGTCTTGAGCTAACATAGGTGGAAGCTTGATTGTCTTAGACCATAAGTCAGGAGCCTGAAGTGGATGGGTACAGGCCAGTAAATTACAAATACAGACACCATACCTGTAGGATATGTCTCCTGTGTATGGGTATATGCTAAAAAACACAGTGTAACTTCCAGTACAAAGAACTGTAGATTTTGGCATCTCTATTGCTGTCTCCAGTCCCTCATGGGAAAGGCTTACCAGTCTGATTAGACAATGCTAGCCTTATGGTATATGAAGCCTTTTGGGAAACACAGAATAAATTTCTCTGGAAAAAAATCACCTAAGAAATTGTTGGGCCAATAGGAAGGGAAAGCTGGCAACTGTACCAGAGAAGAAACACGGGCTGTGTCAAGCCAGGGAGCTAGGAATAAGCCCTACAGACCATTTCAAAAGGTTGTGTTATGGGCTTCAGGCTACACAGTGAGTGTTTGGATCTTACTGTTTTGACTAGTGAAACGAGTAGCCTGGGCTATGATCCCCATCAGCTGCCCAGCCACCAGTATCCAGCTTACCTGGTGCCAGAGCACTGCGCTAATGGATGTGTTTAACAGGGACAAGGGCAATGGTATGAGAACACAGCAGCAGCTGCTGTCAGGAAAGCATAACTATAATCCTCAAGGTCTTGAAGTCTCAATGAGATCAGATTGTAGGGGTGCTCCTCATTTGGAAAGAGATAAATGTTCTCTTTCTTCATGATGGCACAGTGCTTCCTAGGTATGAGTAAAGATATTTCTCTTACAAATCTTTCATTCTCTGAAAGTGGCTGAGTGACCAAACGACCAGCACAGAGCTGTGTTCAAAAGCACAGATTCAGGACCCCGGTTTCAGCTTTTAGGAACTTGAATATTTGAGCCTCAGATCTGCCCAGAACAAGTCAGACGAGAGTCCTTTACTCGTACCAGAGAAAAGCAGCATGTTTCTGGTGCAGAAACCAGAAGGCTTTCAAACATGTACTGGGACAAGCAACATTTCCATATTGATAAGAGAAGGACTGCTCTTGACTGTAAGTAAATGTTTCTTCAGGGCAGAGGAGCAGTTTTATGCCCACTGTATCATTTACAGTAAGCCATTCTGGGAGATCTAGAGATCTAGGGTTATCTAGGTTTGTCTGCAATAAGATGAATATCAAGTATTTTTTATCCCTGAACCTGCAATGGCTCTAACCACTTGTTAGAGTAAGTCCTTATGCATATATATGTGTTTACAGGAATTCCTGCAGGCTACCTCAGTCAGGACACGCCCTATGACAGCTCCTGGTTTCTAAACAAGGAGACCTACAAAAATCTAAATAGGAATCACTTCTGGAAAAGAGGCATAGAGTGGTAGCCAGCTTGCTACAGTGAGTGTCTCAAGCTAGCCAGGAAAATCCTGAGGGGAGCAAAGTGAGGAAATTGCCTTCACACCATCTTCTTTTGAAGAGGTGCAAGTATCCAGATGCAGATCTCATGCTTACCAAGATTCAGGTCTTGGATTCAACAGACAGAGTTAAGTGGCAGTAAGACCTTGCAAATGGTTCTCATATGATACTTAGCCTCAAAGAGGATATGATTTTCTGTCTTTTGAACTATCTTTGAGTACACAAGGATCAAAGTCTTCAAAAGGACTCTGTAAGGTACTGTCTCTGATCCAAGACCAAAACCAAAGTAATATATTTGGATCTTGGGATTTGATTCTGACCCATATGAAATCTGAAAGCTTTTGATTTGCCAAGCAACATTCTCTGCTGCCCTTGTCTTGATTATTGCACAGAAGGTTCATAGTGATGTATATCATATCTCACAGCTGCAGCAGTGAGTTCAGTAACCTTTGCATTACTGGACCACGGCACTGAGGGTGATGGAAGGCCAAGTCTTGGCGTTTGGCAGAAACTCAAGAGCTTTAAAAGCTACACATTATCAGAGCAACATAAAGGAGCCTGTGCTGGGTTAGGTCATTTAATTTTCAATTTGCTGCAAAAGGGATCAGACAAGCCAGAAGGCAGTGTAAAATACACTGATCAGTCAACAGAACAGGATGAAGCAACGTCAAATGGGCCCAATTTATAAAAAAATTAAAATACTAAAATTAAAAGAATCAAAAACCACACGCTAGAAAATACAAGCAAGATGATCTGGATTTTTTCTTTCTCCGATGTATACACTTCAGTATCAGATCTTGGCATATGGCCAGAATCCTGACTTGGCTGATGACATGTAAATGCAAACATATCTGCTGAGCCAAACCAGCACCACTGGATTTTAACAAGCTGGGTCAGATTGCTTTAGTGCTCCAGAGCGGAATTAGCTGTGTGGGTGCTTTGATGCTGGCTGTATCCATTCTACCTTCCCTCGATACACTGGGAATGGAGACAATAAGATAGACAAAGAAATCAAAATGAGGAGCACCATAAACATACTTTGCCATCTCATTATGATGGAATGACCTGAGTTTATGCTTTTGGAGGTAAAAAGGACCTACATAAAATTCAAAATCTAGAAGTGTAAATTTTATCAGCAAGGACCATCCAGGAGACTTTTTTTACATATAATCAGGATGACTTTTATTCTCAATGCCACAGTAATTCCCAAGAAAAGATTCAGATTTTAGTGGCTCTTGTGGACCCCCATCCTATGGGGGAGAAGTAGGGTGCAATAAAAAATACTGGGCGAAATTTTCAATAATGTCTGGTAGTTTAGGAGAGTACCTTAAGCAGACTTTCAATGAATCATATTAATTTACACAGCAGATAATCTAATGTCTGTAGGCACTTATAGCTGTCGACTGCAATGCTTAGCAGGATTTTCAAAGGCGAGTAATTTTTACAAATCCAGTTTGTACCTCTTTGTAGCATTAGATTTCTAACTGTGTCAGGAGAGAGGTATTTTTAGTCTGGAAATGTTGCTCTGAAGAATCATGTTTTACCAAATTTATCCTAAAACTTTGCTTTTTCCACTGGCAGCATAAGCTGAAAATATTGCTATTGTAATTTCTAGCCACTGAAGTAATTGTGATTTCTGCACTGAAACATAAATGACAGTAATGCACAAGAGGAGGAGTCTGATAAAGATCTTGTTTCCTCCTTTAATTAAAATACTTGACAATCAGAATAATAATAAAAAAAGAAGTCTTGAAAAGTTAGTGAAGCTTTAATGAAATGATTCCTATCCATTCACTTGCATATCAGTTGTGGTACATTAGTCCTTTCAGCAAGGTCCTATTAATCTCATGCCTCATTTTCATGACAATCACTGTGCTGGCATTTCTTTATTACCCTTATTTAAAATGCCAATACCCACACTATTTATGCTTCAGAATCTAGTATCATTTGGACTGGTTTTCTGCCAAGTGGGGAGGTGAAGAACTCATAGAGATCTGTGAAAAAAGAGATGGGAGTAGGCTGACCTATTTGTTAGCATCAGTCGTTGTGTCACTGCCTTCCCTACCATCACAGGGAAGTCAAGAGTACGGGCGGAAGTTCCCAGCTACAAGACAACGCCAATCTCAGGTTACTGCAGGACCAAGTTCTACCAAAAAATGCAGGTATAGCCTGATGAATTGAGAAGAAATATGAAAGCACTAGCCTTGGGTGAATTTTAATGTTATTATTGTATTAATTAAATGGCTTCAGGAAACTAGAAACAGAATATTTATAATGCTGTCTTGGGATTTTTTTTAAGAAAGAAAAAACTATAATAATCCCAAAGAAAACAAAGCAAAAACAAACAAAAAAAGCAAAACAAAAAACCCCACCTAAATTATTTATGTTCCCCTTCTAAGGACAAAAGATTCTAAGCAAACTCCCTCTCTTTCTTTTAAAAGTACACAGAAATTCGATGATGTCTGTTCTCTATTATAGAAATGCTTAACTCATGGCAAGCCTTAAAAAAGAAGACTCGAAAAAGCCTGTAAGAAATAAAATAGACTGCAATTGCCTGCTGGATATCACATCATATACCTCACCAGAAAGAAAAGCCATCAATTTATCAAAATGTATCTGAAAGGGAGTTGAGTCGGTTCCACATGGCCAGTTCTTCTGACTCTTTAATGGATACATTTTGAAGCATCACTGCAGATAACAGGGCAAGAATTACTACTAATTTTGTTATATTAGAACTATGTTCTGGTGCTCCCCAATTTCTTTGGGCTCACAGGAAACAAAATTAGTATAAATACATTACCATGTTAACTGTATTCAAAATCCCATGGACAAATGTATCCTTTTACAGTTCATCTTCAGAGCGATTAACAAATATTAAGCAGTGCTAATAACACATTATTGTTTCACTTCCATTTCTTTTCTGTTTTTTAAATATTTACTCTCCCCACTTCATAAATCTTTATTATTTGTCACATGCCGCATTGATATTTTCACTTTCCCAGTGTGTCAGTGAAGTGACTGCTACAAATGTGAACTATTAATGAGCTGGATTCACTTTCAGGAAGTTTGGCTTTCCATGCAAACAACTTTATATTAACCAAATAGTGACTACATATATGCATTTTGCTGTTGCCAAGTCCATGGGATCTGATGCTTGGCTGTATAATTTTTGTTTTCTATACAGTGTATATATACATACATGAATATATATACACATATACACACATATATATATACATATATAATTATATATGTATACATTCACACACATATAAATATATGTATGCATTGTTTTTTGCAAATGAAATCAGAAAGCAAGCAAAACAAGACTGACCTGACTTACCTGTACTGGGCTCACAGTCAATGAAATCTTCATCATCACTGGAACATTCAGCTGATGAGACAATGTCATCTGTTGTCTGGCATGCAAAGGAAAGGAATGAAGGAAAAAGAACAGAGGAAAAAAATATAAGATACTTGCAAGTTACAGAGGCAGCTAAGTATCCTAGGGAAAAAAATGTTTCAGAATTGTAACTTTTAAAATATTTAACTTGTACCAAGCATTCCAGATATCCAGATGCCTGTGTAAATGCACCCCCCATGGAGCTGAAATCTCCTGTCGGAGGAATAGTGCTTATCCTGTGCTGTTAAATCTTTCAGGTGTGCACAGGTGTGAGGCACCTGCCAGGCTGTTTAGGTTAGCAGGTGGATCACACTGTGCTGTTGAACACAGCAAGTACAGCGGGCTACGACACCTCCTTGGCTGGCAAACAGTCCTCTGACAGCCAAAGTGGATGTGTCCGGTTGAAACATGCTGGGCTCCTCGATAAATATCAATACCACACAGAGCCAGCCAGAAGGCACCCACTGAGAGACCTACCACATGAGGCATGTTCAGGCTGAACATGCGTTCTGCAAAGAAAAATGTACACTCTAGACTCAGACAATATGCATCACCCAGGGACCTAGCAGTGCTCTCTGCTCTGTTGTTAGACGCATCACTCTGAGGCAGAAGTAACTCCTGCTCTGTCAATGCACCTCTTGGTCTGGGAATCCTTTGTGTTTGCCCAGACAGTAAATATCTGTGCAACCCATTTGTTGCACGATGAAGAACTGCTGCAATTGGAAAATGTATCCTTGAATTGCTGCAGGTATGCCCAACATTCAACCTCACCTGCTTGCTTGCCAAGTGAAGAGGAATGTGGCTGTGACCGGGCTGACAGGCTGGGAAGACTGGTTCTGAAAGGCTTAAGCCAAACTGTATGACTACGTGTGTTCATGACCCTTACAGGTTTCAGCACAATCCTTTACATTTCTAGCTGGTGATATTTTCTTTCTTCTTCTTTTCTTCTTTTTTTGTTTTTTTTTTTTTCCCTCACTGGTCTAATTAATGAGCAACATGTACTGCAGCATGTTAGAGAGTGCACTGGCATCTCTTCCCAGCAGCATCTCCTGCCTGTAATTGCTGCAATTAGTTGAATTAGTAATGCAGACCATTAGGGAGAGTCTGTGGCAGCCTCTGGACACAGGCTATAACGTTCCTGCACATAGTACAAAATTACCCTAGCTCAGCAACATCAGCTTGAACTATGTCTTCTGCTGAAATTATCTCCCTTAACAACATTTCATTGCAGAAAGCTGCCTATTCTGATGAGCAGTAGGATCAGTGGGATGACTCCTGAAACAAACAAACTAAAATGCTCCTCACCAGGCAGGAAGCACTGCTGAAATCTCAGCTCCTCAGGAGCAGGGCAGCTGTACTTCAGTATACTGTACTCTAGTACTCCAGGTGAAAATTCCTGGGAATATCTCATCATGACAAGCCTTCCAAATCCTTATTACTGAAAAAGGTCTCCTTTATATTTCTATGTCTGCTATGGCTGTCTCCAACATGCTGCATGTTCTTTTCTTTGCACATGTGCTGTGAGGCCTCAGCCTTTTATTTAGCCTCCTGTGGTCCTAGTGCTATCAAGTCCCTCTGTCCCCTGCCAGAAGGTCCTTGCTCTCCACCTCTCTGTTTGTATTTGAGCTATGGAAAAAACAGAGATGAGCAGTCAGTCAGAAAGATCAGATTGAACCTGACATTTCTTCACTCTTGATTTCAGTGGCTTAGAGTGAGCCAAGAAAGAAAAATAGAATCAGTCGGCTGTAAATAAAAATTCTAAGAATAGAGTATCTGTAAAAAAACAGCCCTGAAGTAAGGAAATCCCTATCATATGTGTTACTCAGTCTTACCCTGGTATTGCCATTTGTAGGATGCAATCTTGCAATAGTGTCATGCTTAAATACTTTCATTGAATACTTTTATAATCTTGCCTCAATGGGGAGGCAAGATTAAAAGAAACTGGAGGCAATGTGTATGAAGCAATTTCCCACCTTAAATGCTAAGGTAATTTTTTTAGCACCTTCTTTCAGCTACAGAAAACAGAAGAATGCTGTTGAAGTCTTGGTGACTTCTCAAAATCAAGTGGCTTTAAAAGTTTGTTTGTTCAGTGAGAGGTCAAGAAAGGAGGAATGCATAAAATATAAATTTACTTTCTACAATTCTTCTGGTCCTGTCACATATACTTTATAAAACATTATTTATCCTGAAGGACATCATATCACTTTACAACTTATACAAACAGCAATCACATCCTCCAACAGTGAAATGCATCTGTCCCTGGGTAGAAAGATAATGGTTTTTAATTGCACTAGTGTAAAGTAATTTAGCACAATAAGTCAACAAAACTATACTGCAAGAATTTTTTTTAAGCAAGTGAAATGTCATTAGTGAAACTAGAGATTTATATTACAGTTGTCTAAAGCACTTGTAGAAGAGTGTTAAGCATAGCACTGTGAATAAAGGATAAATTATCCACCACTACTAGAAGACATTTAGCACTCAGACAGTGCTAAGACCCTGGCAATTGGTTTTGATTTCCAGGCTGAATTTAGAGCATATGGATTTTGCTCTTAGTTGATCTACTGATTCACGCACAGGGCCTCATAGAAGAATAATGATGATTTACTTCAAGTAGGAAATAAACATAAAAATTATAACAATATGTGGTTGTCACTTATCAACTGTTATATCTATCCACTTACCCACTTACTTGCTCATATCTAAGGGCTTCATGCAACATTAATTTTGAATCCAATCCGATTTAATTGACAATGTGATTCAGTATTTGTAAAGAATAAGGAGTTCCTTTAGAACTCTTTTCTTCTGTTGTTCATTAAGGACATCATGTGAAACCAGAAAGGTAGCATGCCCAGGAAAAAAATGGGATATTTCTTTACACATTTTTTGTTTGTTTGTTTGTTTGTTTTTTGGTTGTTTTGTTTTGTTTTTTTTTTTAAACTGGGGAACTCCTTGCAAAAGGATACTGATAGGTGATATAGGTCTAGATGCATTTTGGAAGTGATCAGCCAACTTAAAGTTAAGAGCATCCACCCAGAGGTATTAAATACCCCATAGGGAAGTCCCTGTGCCAGAGGCCACAGACTGAAGACCAACTAAGTATCACTATTTGCATTGTCTTGGTTCAGGACTCTCTCCCCAAGACCCCATGCGTGGCCAGGGACAGCAGCTGGGCGCTGAATGAAGTGAGCCTCTGCAGCCTCCCAGCCACTCTTGTGCATGACAGAGCCTGAATGTTGGGGGATGAAGAATTTTGAAGCCAAGATGAGTTCTCAGTAGGAGCTCAAAAGTTGTGAAGCCTGGACCTTGTTTATCTTCTTGATCAATTTGCCATCTAATAAGCAGCTCAAGGACAGCACACACAACATATTTATGCTGCACTCTTAGATATGTGTTATAGATTTCTTTCTACAAAAGCCTCATTCAGCTTGTGCTGGTTCTGAATGGAGAATGGCACAGACAGTCAGACTCAGACAAAATGTGTGATGTGCAGTACTCCGGCCTGTCAACTCTGACCTCTATCTGCACTTTTTCATGACTTTTTCATGACTGGTTCCACACTTGATTCTATTAATTAGCCTCTGTTCTTTTCTCCCCATCTCCACTGCATGATATTTTTCCTGATATTCCAGTTTTTCTTGCTCTGTGATTTCTGTTTGTCCCATGCTGCTGATTTTGTATGAATAAAATTGAGGGTTAGAAAAAGAGAAAACCTCCAGAAGTGGTGTTAAACTTAAGTCAAGGTCATTAACGAGATCTCTAGAAACCACAGAAAAGATAAGTACACTAATCTATCTTGCCATTTCCTATCTTGTATTTTTAATCTCAGTACTTTCCATCACAATTCATCACTAACTGATTTTCTAGTTCCATCACATATTGGTTTTCCATGCACCTTCTGCTCAGATACCGACATCTGAATCATCCCAGAGGAATAAAGCTATTTCAGTGAGAAACAACAAATTCCTGACCACAGAAACAGTTGAAGAAACCTCCAGAAGACCATAACTTCTTGTAACTGGAATCTGTAACTTTCAAAAACCTCTTGGAGCTGAGAATTTTCACTGGATGATTATTAAACTTGCTGTTTCCACAAGACAGGAGAGGCTAGAGAGCAGCAACCCCAGAAATCACTACACCAACATAATTTCTTCTCATCAGAAATGGCTCACTGTGAGGCAGTAAACAAAACCAGTTATTCCATTTCTGGTTCCCTTTCCCCAGTTATGAAATGGAGCTGATTATTCTCACTCACTGGCCCCAGGGGAGGTAAATGGATTAATTCCTTAGTGTCTGCTGAGTGATCTAGAGATGGTAAACGCTAAACATTCATATGTACAGGCGACATGATAGTAATGAAACTTCTCTGTATGCTATGATGGAAACAATGTTTGTGTTTTCATTGGAAAGAATGTGAGAGAGAAAATATTTTCTATTACATATATTAGCTGAATTCTATATTAAAAATAATAATTCATACTATACTATTTTAAAATATGTATTTCATTTTTAAAGAATACCAGCTTTGAAATTACTTGGCCCTGTATTAAAGGCCATAAAACTAAAGATAGGTATTATAATAACTTTCAATAAAATCTCTCTCTCTGGCAGGAACCTTTTTTATTCCTTCCTCTGAAAGCTTTTTATGGCATTTATATTATTATTTTTTCTCTTCCTCTCTCTAGTGTTTAATGAAATTGCCTTGGAATAAAACTGGGGTAGGAGAAAGTGCTAAACTCTGAGTCCACCCTGGAGGATTTATGGACATATTTACCTTCAAATTCTTTCAATTTCACTGAATTGGCTCCCCATTCCTTTCCATGAATTATTAGTTCTGTAATCACCTCCTCCTAATTATTCACTGTAAGGGCCTCTTCAATCTCACCATGGTGACAGTTCTACATCTTTGTTCATTACACTGTATGTACTGGTGTGGGATGTAGAGTGCAAGGAAAGCTAGGATGGTGCAACAAGAACTGCTCAAGATGACTCCATTACTGTCCAATCCTTCCAAGTCCCCAAAGCCTTAATTTATGCATCAGATTTTGCTCCTTTGCTCCTTTGTTCTATGCAAAACGGCAGGTGCTGAATCTTCCTTTTCCCAACTGCAAATCTGCTCTTTGGGTGCACCATTATTTGAGAAAGATTAAGCATGTTGGGTAAAATAAGTCCTGTCACAAAACAGCTTTATGAAATTATAAATAACACACTCAAGAAAGATGGAGTTCTCGCTTCTAGTGGGAGAGATAAGACAAGGACCCATAAATTCAAACCCCAGACAAATTCCTCCAGAAGCACATACTTGGCAGTTGCTTCACTCGGTAAAGTAGGATTCAATTTTCTTACTGGCCTTTTCCTTGAAATTCTTCTGCACACTGTACACATTACTTCCAATTCAACACTATTATTTGAAAAGCAACACTTAATGCTTTGTTGGGAGAGAAGTGTAAATCTTTGCCACCAAGGAACCACCATTTACAACTCTTGTTGAAATTCAACCACCACAAAATGCCAGGAACAAATATCTTCTCAAAAGTGAAGAAATGCAGTTGTACTAATCTGAGCAGTGCATTTGCTTTTCACACCTAATATGAACAGAACTGAAACTCAAAAAACTTTGCTTAAATCTGACTATTATACTCCTTCCACTGCTCTCATAGTGCTGTATTTTCTAAATATCTCAGATTTATTATGGAATATGGACAATGTACTGTCTTCTACGCATAACAGCATACAGTATGTATACTCACCAAGAATGGCAAAATGTTAGTCATGCTGTTTTGTTTTCCAGAAACCAAGATGTTTCTTGTCAAAGAATAGACTCAATGCATTTGCTGCATTGCCAAAAGAAGGTAGCAGAGGAAGTGTCTGTCTCATTAGGTGTCATTTCTAGCTTGAATACCTCAACCTTTAGTACTTAGATAACTCAGCTTTTTAAAGAACTTGTATTCTGTTCACACTATTTCAATTAAATGGAAACCCTTCGTCTGTCCTTTCTATGACTTATATTTGTTTCTCACTTCCCATTTAATCTTTATTTGCAAAATACCCTGGAGTTCATTACAGTATAGCAGCCCTGAGAGACTCAGCCTGGACAAATTCAAGCTACTATGTGTGGATAGAAAGAATCTGCATACAAAAGGCAAAATATTAGAATGTTGCAAAAATCATAATGAGGTATTATAAAAGAAGCTGTAATTTGGGACTGTGTAAACTTTTAAGGAGAGTCCTGGATCTACTATCTGTTGTTAAAGGGTATTAATCTTCTCCAACTCATTAGCACTGAGTAGCACAAATTGTATTTTCTTATCAGGACACAGCCACAGCCATATAGATGTGTAGGCCCTTTGTACCCCCACACACTGGTGCTGAGGTTGTCTCTGCGTCTGCAGAGGCAATGCATCAAAGAACATGAAACTAATATTTTTTTTCATATAGCTCATCTGAGGTGAATACAAAAAAACCAAGAGGTCCAAATCTTCTGTTGGTTTAAATTGGCATTGATTTCAACCAGGCTACAATAATTTACAGCAAGAGAGCGTAGCTCATTATGTTTAGTTTCAGACAATTCAATGCCAAAAGATTTAGAGTAATTGGAGGCAATTCAGAGAAAAGTCACGGAAAAGATGAAAGAACTGGAGAGATGTATGAATGAGACAGGCTTAGCAAAACTAAACAACAGAGCTTGACTTAACAAGGACTAAAGGTATGATAAATGCCTACAAGTGTCACAAGGGTGTAATAAACATCAGGAAGGAAGATGAACTATTTAGAATGCTTCAAAAAGTAGTGCATAAAATGAAGCCAAAACAAATTTAGGATGACTTTCAGCAAGAAAAAAATCTCAATAGTGATCTTTATTAAAAATAGAGAAGTCTCCCCAAGGAAATACCAGAAACAACTGGTACTGAGATTAAGCAGTTGGCCAAGCCATTCAGGTAAGAATGCCATTAGCGTATATGCCCTAGTGGGGAAGAACTCTCCCCATCTATCCTTAGTCCAACCTAATTCACTATAAATCAAATTGATATTTACATCCTTTCCATCACTATGTAATATAAACACATCATTATGCATTTCTCTTTGTCATACCAAAGCAGGCGGCAAAGCTATCTAGCACAGCCTTTCAGCTACTTGTACTTGGAGCAAAAAGATATCACTGTTGTAGACCTGTTCAGATCATGGGAAGAAATCCCTCCTTATGCCCCCAGGACCCTGACTGGCTGGGAGCTGGTAGGTAACCAGCAGGCATGTAACCTTCAATAGTAGCCTAGCAAAAGTGCATTTCCTGGTTGCGTGTTCCTAGCTGGACATAAAAGCTGATTTACCGTCAAATATATCATTAGGTAGGGATCATGAGAGAGCTCTGCTTTAACAAAATCAGCCATTTGTCCATTTTTACAGCAGATGAGATTAAGTAACTAGCCAGTTAAGTAAGAGAAAGCAAAACATAATCCCCCCAATTGTGTGTCAATCCAGAGTCATGGACAGTCATGTTTAAAAAGAGCCTTGAAAGCTGAATTAGTCCTTTGAAAATTGAAAGCCTGTCTCAATAGAATCAATAGTTCATTAAGAGTGTAAAGCTTGACTTCTTGACCAGGTTTGATGCCAAATTTCAGGGACTTTGTTCTGTGCCTAAACTGTGCAAAGATAATGGGGAAAAATCATGTTTCTGCCTTTTGTCTCTGTCTGCTGGCAGTGGGAAGGGTGATGATGTTGTGAGGGGTGTGAGCAGAGAGAGAAAGGGAAGGGAGGGCAAAGAGGGGAGGAAGGGAAGTGGAGAGGATTAATCCATCTGTTGTTCAAGACACCCTGACAGGGGAAAGAGAAGTATTGAAACACAGCAGCTTAACCCAACTTCAATGTACCTTCCCAAAAGCAGAAGGAATGTAAGGCTGTGTGGTGTTCTGCTGATAAGCAAATCCTTCTAAATCCTTTCAATTTATTTCTTGGCCTGAAGAAACTGCATACTATTTAGGAGCTAAATAAATAAATTCCATCTCCAGGAATCTAGATTGGTTGTTTATTGATTACATATGCACACAGAGTCACTTTCTTTTCTGTTTATTTCCTTTCCTAATAGAAGAGTGTTCCTTTCTTTTTGATGTGGTAAAGGATCACCCTGCAAGTCCTTCCAAACTATTCAGCATAACCCTCAAGATTTGAGAGAGTTTTGGACTGGACTGTGAAATACAATTTCTTGGCTTAAACACAAAAGATACAGCTTTGGCATGAGAGAAGACTCTTCCCCATTCTTATCAACCTACTGCTTTTTTCCACAGGCATTTCCCTGTCTCCAGAGAAGCACCTTGAAGATGAAAGTTGTGTGTCTATACATTGAAGTAATTATTTGAGTACAACACCTCTCAGAGTAATCACACAAGAATTTTCACATTGAGTGTCGTCTTCATAATTTGTTACAATTTGTTCCCTTTCCCTATTATATTTTTATTTCTTATTGAAACGAACCTGTCAGTTGAAACAGAAACCATCAACCCTCTGTTTTAAGCATAACCCCAGTTATGCAGATGATGGTGATGCTGGAGATAACTCCAGAAGAAGGATACACTATGTGTACCACCATTAACTAAATTAACTAAATAGCTTAATCCTAAAAATTAACCCATTACAGCTGAACCCACAACAACTCCCACCCTGAAACCAGTGAGAGCTGCAGGAAGGACAAAACTGCTGAAATACAGGCACTGTTCAGGAGTCTGACTTGCTGTAAACCACATCAATTTACACAGTGTTGTTTCCCAATGCTTGTCCAAGAGTCTAAATGGAAGGTATTTCTTTTAGGAAATGCTCTGAAAATAGTTTCGGAGTGGTTCACTGTTGTGTTGTGATACCCTCTCAGAAAAACTAACAACCAGTCACATGCACTGGGCAAAGCAGGCTTCAGCCTTCTCCTCTCCTCAGCATCTGCTTAGAGGCTTAGAGCAGGACACAGGAAGAAAAGCTGAATAAAAATTTTCAGAGGTACATAGGAAAAGGCCAGACTTTTGACAGAATTTAGCATCCTGCTGGTGTGGACCCTAGTCCCTGATGTGCCCAGTCTGATGTATTCACTTAAAGTGCCACAGAAACAATTTTATTAATCTGCTGGACTATGAACTACACTTGATGAAGAACAAACACATTATCTACTTCACCAGCAGAAGAGCAGAGCAGGTGCTGGGGAGCAGTAACTTCTTATATTGCCCCAGTTCAAATTGCCAAGGACATTGAATGAGAGCCCTCATGTTGCTTGATTTTATATTCCCAATGTTGTCATAAATTCACTGTCTGACGTCAGGAAAATTGCCTCATTTCCTCATGCCTCTGTTTGCACTGCTATAAAAGGGAGAAAACAACTTCTCTGCTTACTTGGTATACAATCAGAATTTTAGTAAACATTTTACATCCTCAAAGCAAAGCCTAAGAAACATACTTCACATTTAGTAAAGGGACGCCTATGTTTCAGAAAGCTAGAGACTCAAATGATCTGAGATGAATTAGCTGCCCTTTGAAGACTCAGCCTCTAGTAAGAGTAAATGGGTTTTCTTTACGTGCTAGCTTGCACTTAATAACTGTGTCAGAAGAATATTTTTCATTTACACTTTGCTCCTCTGCTGGAAATCAATATGTCGTTTGCTGGCATTTTCTCCTGGACATCTTTATTTAGCTTGTCTTTTCTTCCTTGGAGGGGAGGGAGTTGTATTTGATTTTGTTCTGTTATTGATTGGATCACTCTGAGCAAGAAATAAATAACTAAGTACAGCACAGTCGTTTTAATGACAATCTCTTAAGCCTCAAAATCTGCACAGCATGTTGCGCTCCCCTATAACACATGATTTAAAAGAAACAAATCCTTAAGGTAAGGTTACTATGTAGCAAAGAGGGAGTCCAATTTGCAATGTAACTGGTATTTCTGTTATGTGGTCATTAATGAAATCATGTAAGTCTTGATTCTATTTTTAAAGCAGGACTCCTATTGTCGTAGTACCTAGTGCTGGGATCTCATAATCTCTTCCAAATGAGGCTTAATGAGAAATTGGAGATAAGGGAGACCTTCTCTCAGCAGACATCTTTCACTGGAGAAACTCTGAGCATGTTCACATATTTATCACTCATAGCAAGCGACAGTACATTTCCATAGGTTGCACCCAATCTGCAAACGCTCAGCCCAGCAAACGATGGTGGAGGGGCACGAAAGTGCCATGCCAACCCACAGCAACCCTCCAAGTATCAAATGGGAAATGATCAGTAAATGAACCCCAGGGGATGCACAGTAATCACAGTCATTTTCTTAACTCACAGAGTTCTTTGCCTGCTCCTCACCTGCTACTTGTTATTATGTAGGTCACAAAAAGTTGACATATGTAATGGTAAAAATCATAAAGGAGAAAATACCCTGTTCTATGGCCCAAACCATGGCACTTAAAATCTAATGTGGCAGGGTATGTTATTCATAAAGTAGCAATAAACATAATCACTCTGAATAAATGTGTCTTATAACAACTTCTGCAATTATTGTAAGTACCTCTGAGTCCAATAAGATAAACATCTATCTTTGAATATCTGCATTAATGTACTAGACTACTCTTCCAGACACATATTCTTCCTTCTCTCCAAACATTAACACACACTTAGAAACAGGCATTTAAATACTTCTAGTTACTGGATTCACACATTAGGTCACAAGGGGGTGGGGGTCACCACACACATTTAAATGCAGAATAAATATAATGCAGAATAAATTGGCACAGAATGAACCCTGGCCCACTAGGTACACATCAGCACCTAGAACTGCTACCTGAATAACACATATACAGAAATTTAACAATGGAAAATAGCCACTAAGTACCTATATATAAGCATATGCACAGCATACCTGCTATAAAAAAGCCATAGTTTTAGTTTATAAACTATAAGAAAGTTCATAAACACAAAGAAGGTCACAAAGGTGGCTTTAGTAGAACACAAATTTCCCAGAAACAGTAACAGCCTCCTAGCCACAAGTTCTTCCTCTCTTAATACCGGATATTGTCAGCACCTAGTACAGAAACAACTGTATACACAACAGAAGGTATATATTACCATTAACTTCCTAACATAGTAATATATTAACATTATTAGGGTCTAATGAAAATGAAGTGAAATAGTTCTAGACATCATTCCGTTCAGGAATACCTCTGTCAAATATGTGATACTTAAAAATAATGCTTTTCTATCATTGCCTCTTTTTCTTTCTTTTTGGTATGTGAACAGACTAACAACTTTAGTGGGGGGATAGGGAAGTGACTTCACAGCACGTGTTAGGAAAAAACAAGTAAAAAAAGGCTAATAAACAACCCAAACCAGTTCCACCATCAACAGGAATCATGTAGGGAAACTTAGGTAAGTTAGAGACAGAAGTTCGCTTATTCTTCTCTAATCTTAACTTCAACAAGAAAAAAGACCTACAAAATACCCCCATCAAACATACGCTCATCAGCTTAAAAAGCATACTTGGTCTATCAAGTATTGATGAAGCCAGGTAAACTTCAACCTCCTGAGCTGCTGAACATAACAAGTGTCTCCAGGGATCCCATTAAATTTGAACTGAACTTCACTTAAATGCCACACTGAGTGGTCCAAACTGAAAATGGTTTTCATGCAAGAAAATTCTGCTGTTGGGTAGGCAGAGTCCCATGCACAACAAACATGGTGATCACTTATCCCCATTGGGTTTCTCTGCATCCCCTGCCTAATCAGAACATTTGCTCTCTGTGAAGGATAAGGTGGCTATTTTTCTTGGTTATTTATTTAGCTCTCTATTGAGTTTGATTAACTGTAGTAAAGGCAAATCAATCTTCTGTGTTTGTGTAAAATGAAAAAAAAGGAACAAAGTTAGCTTAATGGGCCAATAGATGCTCAGCTGGAATGCACTTACCAAGCGAGAGAGCTAGACAAAGGAATTCAGGCAGCTTTAAACACCACTGGGAGCATGCTGAGATCATCTATACTTCTACCCGTTTAAAGGAAAAAAAACAAATCCATCCCACACCTAGTGAAGAGGCTTTCTGTTTCTCTGCAATTCTGTCTATCAAGGCATCAAGTACTACAAGGTTTTTCTCTTGTGTCCAGATTTCCATAGCCAAAGCTGGGAGACAGTAGGAAACAAATATCCAAAGGAGCACTGTCAGGAGAGGACAAGAAGCTCTAAATCCATGAGAATACTTCCTCCACTGTCAATAAACTTGTCTTTAAACTCAGATTTGTTGTAATGTAACATTTCTGACACCAATAACCTCTCATAAGGATTGTAAAATAGCATGAAATTCATGACTGGTATGCAATGAAGAAGCTTTTGAGTAATGAATTTGAACAAGACACTTATCATTTCAAGGTGGCACTCTGAGAATGTCTGTCTCTCATATATAGTGTTGACAACAGTGGAAATCACAATAGAAACTAAGCCTGATTTTATGCAATGCCCATTAAAAGCCTTTAGTAATATACAGAAATATTCAGGCCTTCCAGACTATGGACAGCCAAGTATAAGCCCACAGAAAATTTAACCTCAGTCTTAGCAATGCATAAAATAGGACAGCTTGACCAGGACAAAGCCAAAATGTAGCAAGAGGTATTTGTCCCCATATCTGAAGTATTCCAGGCCTTGAATGGACAGGTGAAATGTGTGTGCATAGATTTCTTGCTACATGAGTTTCGGCCTTTTACAAAAGAATTAAAAATAGCAGAAAGAATCCAACCACCCTTGTTCTAAGACAAAATTTGATGTTATCTTGCTCTAACAGCTATAGCAACAGTTTCGGGACAATGGTATGTCTCTAGTCTCTCCTGGGAGGAAACAAGTTCACTTTCTCTTAAAATTCCTTTCTCTGTGGCATCGTTACTGTAGCTTCACTTGTGCTATCCCAAAACCAGTCATTGAAGCCACTGACATTAAAAGGTGGTGCCTTCTGGTATGTTTACCGCTTAATTTACAGACTTAGACCCTACAAACTAGAGAGCTTCCTGGCATTACAGCCAGGTCGGCATATCCAGCTTGGCAGAGCTGCTCCCTTTTAGATCCAGCAATGCTGACAGAAGAAGGGTTTTTGCTGGCAGAGTTATATCACCTCTGAGCGCTGCAAGCTAAGCTGACAGAAGTTGGCATAGTTATATCCATTTCACGCTTTTGACTGACAGCAGCACGTAAAATGAAAGCATGTACATTTTTGCACTCTAGGACACTGCAGCGACATTGACAGAACTTAGGAGTATAGCACTGTTTTACTTTGAAACACTTCAGACTGCAAAATAGTTTTTAAACAATCCTGTAATTGTCTCCACAGTTGTTAGTAGGCATATAGTTTCCATTACTTAAGTAAGGAATTTGTAAGAAAAAGATTGCACTGAATGGGGTTTTTTTTTTATTCTTTTTGATCTCTTTTTGATTTTTTGAGATCTCAAGGTCAGAAGGGTCCATTATTTTCACCTTGTCTAATCTCCCTTTTCACACAACTGTGGAATTACACAGAAGAGCCAAGTGTCAGGACACCTCTGCCACTGATTTGCAATGACCCTTGACAGGGCAGTTAAGCTGTCAGCACACCATGGCTTCATTTTTAAGATAGTGAAGATGCACATGTATCTCTTGGAAGCAAATGTTTATAAGCTGCTGTGAGAATACTTGGAGGCGAGTGCTGTGTAACGCATCAGAAGAAAAATACCCTGTTTGTATCCAATTTTTTATATATTGTGAGCAGAAAGACTCACACAGTCAAAACTGAGCTCCCGTATGGACTGCAGCAAACTGTTACATGGGGTTGAGGTAGGAGTGACATAAGAAATACTCCGCTTTCTTTAATGTTTCTGAAATGAAATAAAGTACTGGAAATGACTGCACAGTCCTAAAAAGTGGGACTCCTGCTTAAGAAGCAAAGGAGCTTCCTTGTACATTCTCATCAGTGGAGAAAAATTGCATCACATATCTATAAAAAAAAAACAACAGCAGAGCTTCACACCATTCATCACCAAAGGCAAATCACTCTCAGAAAAACAGTCCTGCCATGGTGGACTACCCATCAGAAAGCAAACCTTACTTTCAAGACAAAGCACAGCTTTTCAAACAGGTGCAGAGAAATGCTCTGTAACCTCAATACCAGGTGGCTTTGAACCTCAATACCTCATAGGTAGTGGAACAAATTGCCTGACTGGTCCCAGGATATCCCTTATACCTAACTCTTCCACTTATCCACAATGTGCAAATGATCGAAACAAATGCTACAATCTGACACCATGGAGCTCTCGACAGCTGTCAACTCATTAAGATCTATTCACTGGCTTCCCACCTTCGTGCCAATGTATTACATAAATTGCTTTTTAGCTGGCAGCCTTTCCCTTTGCCTGAAACCAGTTTGCATTGAGCATGTTTAAGTCCATTGTTTTGGGTTTTTTTTAAATGCATTTATTCCCTTCCCTTTGGTGATTTGCCTTGCTTTGAAACAGTTTGAATAGGCTGCAGGATACAGTTTCATTATCAAGCTGTAACTGGAAATTAATATTTTATAGCAGCTGAACAGCAGTTTGGCTGTAAATGACTATATCCTAATTAAACAAAACAAAAGGAAGATAGAAAGAAAAATGAATTTAATTAATGAAATATTGATGCAGTTTACAGACAAATGCCTTCCCATTTGGAAAGGAATTCCTGCAATGTGTATCTTATAGAAAGAGTTGGAGGTACAGTACCTCCTTTTTGATTTATCTACATTTTGTTTCTCATATTTCATTCTTGCTCTTTTCAGCCTCTCTAAAATGTCTGAAGGTATATTTGGTATCCATCCATATGAAGTCACAGTGCTCCAAATGCAAATATGCACTTATAATGACTGTGCATTAAGAACATGTGAAAATAGAGCATTAAGTGTAGTCATGCTAGTTCAAACTCCATCTAAGCCTTGATTCCCACCTCTGGCATTAGCCAGTTAATGTTTGTTCACAGAGGAAGGACAATCACAAGGGAAACACGCAGAAATAATTTTCTCTCACATATGCCAATTGGAGTGGTAAGCATCAGTTAGGAAGTGGTTATACCTTCATCTTTATGCTGCATAGATTTTGTATTTCATAGTTCATAATGGGCTTTTCTACCACAAACTGGCATATTTGCTTTTAAAATCTATTTATGCTTTTTTTTCTACAATACCGTATGGCAGTGAGTTCCACATTTTGTGTAAAAGTAGCCTGCTGCTGCTTTATTTCACTCCTCAATCTTTGTTGCATGAGAAACAATGAGCAGTCATTTCCTAGTCACAGTTTGTCTGCACCATTTTGATTTTAGAGACCTCTGTTATCACCATTTGGTTATCAGTTTTTCAGCCTGAGGTATGCCAGCCTATTTAAACTCTCCTCATGTGGAAACCATTGCATCCCCTTGACCATCCCTGCTAATCTCTTCTGCAGCTTTTTTAGTTGTCATAAATTGGTTTTTGAGAGCTGATGGCTAAAACTGAGTGCAGTGCAAATGGCAAAGCACAACACAGGTTTACATTGTGGCACAAAGACATTTTCAGTGTGTTTTGTTGGGTTTTTTTCCTAATAATTTCTAAATTTGTTTTGCCTTCTTGAACGTGAACACATGCCCAAAAGTAACCAAATCTGGCAATTTTACAGCACAGAAACTAATTTTCAATGTTCAGTGTGGTTAAGCACTTACACAAATCAGTGACCAATAATGTATTTCTTCTGTTACATCATCAGTTTCTGACATTTTGAGTTAAAGGACCTATAACAGGAGGAACTTATTGATTCTTGAGATGCTTCAGAATGCCATCTATTGAATTGTATATGGCAGTGGGATCTACAAGGAAGTGATAAAGCATTTGGTAGGATGATGGATTTCTCATTCTAAATCCAGTGAGCAAACAGCTTTCCAGCATTGCTGAAGGCACCTGAGTAAGCCCAAGGGATGCCTGTCAGGTTCACCGTGTCAGGAGGCAGAAGCAATACAATGTGGCATCATTCAAAATAGACTGGAGCAATCCTACTGATGCATACAAAATCAGTAAAAGAGAGAAGACTCAATATTTAAATTAGAAATGTGGAATATATAGGTGGGGCCAAACTCTAGAAACTGCTCCAACCTGTTTCCTTATTTCTTTTTCACTGGTAGATGCTCTTTATATTGGGTATGTTGCAAAGCGAATCAGGCTTAAATATAATGTCAAAATGCTGCCTAAATCAAATTAGAAGATGAGAATAGCTCTGAACTTTATAGAAAGCCACAGCTGTACTTTGAAGCCCAATAGACAGTCAAAAAGGGAAAAACTATGGCATATGTTGCCCACAATACTCTCTTTTCCTCAAACCATTTGTATAATTTTGGGTGATTGTGACATTTCACTCTAGAGTGGACTCTACTGTCCACTGGTGAACAGCGATGAAATAGCTTTAAGGAAACTGTTCTGGTTTAAAGTTTGTAAGAATAAAGAGAATGCACACAAATAAATAAAAAAATCACAGCCCCAAGCAAAATACAGAATCTGATTCTATGTGAAATGCAGTCTTCAGAAACCCAGGAGAGAAGCCATTGACTCTCGCCAGGCCATTCATGATTTGACTAACTGAATACCAGTAGGCAAATCTTTGCAGAGGAAGAGAAGTCATTGTCCCGAAAGCACATAACCTATAATGTCCTACAGTCAAAGTTTCTTTAAATCCTGTATAGCATGTGAATGTAAAGGGCATAAATGAAAATACAACTTCTATAGAACCCCATGCCTTGCCACTGATTTAAAGAAAATATAATTTCTCATCCACTTTATCAAAAGAGAGAAAAATATATCAGGAGTGAACAAATGAAATAAATGGACAATAGACCAGACAAGTTTAGAAGGGAGACAGCTACCTTTCACAGACTTTACTTACCTCTCTCCCTATGCTATGATTTGCTTTCTAGCTAGGATCTAAAGAAAACTTGCTAAAGGGAGACTTTAGTCTCCATCTCGCACTCAGTGTTTCAAACTTCACCCAGAGCTGTCAGAGCCTTCCTGCTCCTAGTGTGGCTCTCCCCTTCTTGCAGCATTACTGAAGCTCATGGGCTTTGGTCTCCTACTTTCAACATCACTTCTGCCATCCCTTCTTCTTTTAGACTCTGAGGAAAGCTAAGCGGCTTTTTAATATCAGCGAAGATCTTCACTCAGACACAGGCTTTTAAATTTGCAGGGCAAAAATTTCTTTAAATTTCACATTATTAGAGAACATACAGCTTATATGGGAAGATAAAACAGCTATTACCTGAATTTTAACAATAATGATATTATCTGGAGCTTCTAATCAGATCAGGATTCTGTTATTTAGATACTGCAGTAACAACAGGATGAAAGGGACCCTTTTCCAAGTACTGCTGTTTAGGCAAACAAGAAACATATTTAGTACAGCAAACAAGGGAGTAACAGCTCAGTTTTGTGATAAATTATGATACTAAGTCATAAGCTTTTGTTCTATGCTGTAACAAATCCAATTATGCTTTAAAAACCATCTCAGAAAAAGAATTATATCAAAGTATCTGTTTACAGATAATAGTATTTTTTTTATTTGCACGTAAATTTCAGACATAGCATTCAGCATGACAGCAAAGCACCGACAGGACACCTTGAAGGGTGGAGCTCCCGAAAGGGTTAACCCTGCAAAAAGGATCCAGGCTTGACATCGATGCTTCTGAATAGTTAAAATCAGGGGATTTCCTCCTGGATCCCACTGCATCAGAAGCATTGGAACAAGAACCTGTAGCATCTCTATCTGGGAACAGTGTCCTGATTGCAACCTCCCATGGTGAGAGAGCCTCCCATCCCCCTCCACATTACAGAACATATACCGTTCTCTTCACCCCCCACCCATTACCATGCAGATACCTTGCAGAGAGCATGACACCAGCAGAGGGTAATGCGAATGATGGCAGGAAGATAGCTTTAGGAAATACCACCTATAGTCAAGATTACTGAAGGTGCAGAGGATGTATGGGCAGAACAAGACTGTTTGACTAAACGTAGATTCTTTCAGGTTAGCCTGGGAGATTTCCAAAAAAAAGCTAACAAGGCTGAGTTTAGGGAAGCAGTGCAGGTTTAGCACTAACTGAAACTATACGTTAATAATCTACAAAATAACACTGCCAAAGATTATACCCTTATGCTTGCATAGCCTTCTGACAAGAACAACTTCAAGAAAAAAAAAAAAGAGAGAAAGAGAGAACAAAAATGTAATTGCCTGCCTATCACCTCCACTATCATAATTACTTTCAAACCCTGACATGGGTTGAATCAGATGAACACCAAATCAATTTTTGCAGCCAGCAATCACTGCATCCTTAGCTCATAAATTAAAATGTCACTGGTAGACTGAGTACAAAATAATGCCCGTTTCACTATTTTACACTGCAGAGAGCGTAAATTCCTTCTTTTTCCTTCTGTTTGTGAGTGAGTGTTGTTTGTATGTCCTTAAACACTGTACAGTACATTACACTCAAACTGAAGTTTGCACAGCTGGATGCCATGTGGTACATGAAAACATAAGAAAGTATACACCAGCTCTGGAGTGGGGTAGTGCTATCCCCTGGGTATCACAAACCCTATTGTAGATGTGGGGAGATGGTAGCATGGGTTTTTCTCCTGCATCTGCACTTCATGCAGTGTTGGGAATTCACTGGCTGCACGTAGCTTTGGGGAAGGAATGCTCCACTCCACTGTCTTTCCCCACATTCCTTTCTGACCTGCAGTGAACCTCCTCAGGCTGAAGTGAGTAGAAGACTCCGCAGTACAAGGAAAATACTCAAAAAACCCCATTTTAAGGACAGAAGTTACTCATTGTTGTGATTTCTTTAAGGACTGAAGTGATCAGATTAAACTGATGAATCATATGTTGAAACCTGACCCATACTAATAAAGTACTTAACTTCATATTACCTTCTGTGCGTCATTTCTGAGTCTGAGTAGGAATTTAATGAGCTATTTTGTGTCCAGTACCTTGCCTATCACTTTTCACTCTTTACTTGAAACCACAAACTCTGCAGCTGAGGTGCACAGCACCAGGCCAATGAGTTTCTCTCTCATGTAACTAGAGTTGTCAAGATACTTCATTTTTTTCTCCTTTTTAGGGGCTCTTACATTTTACATGCACTTTTAGTGCATTTTTGCACTTCAAGTGCATTGCCTGATCTTTACCTAATGACTGAGATAATTTGTTCTCATATAATGTGACTGGTCAAGCCCCAGATTCCCTGTTTGTGCTCTGACTATCTCTAGTATCCTACTTACTTTCCCAAACATAAAACGTCAGGCATCTTCCTCTCCCATCCACCCCAGCTGGAAAGGAGCTGTGAAGACTGAACTCCCAATTGCTCCAAAATTCTCCTCCAAGGTTTCACCTCCAGATACCACTGAAAAAGACATTCAGCTATACTAGCAAATCCAGCTAATAATTTTTAATGCATTTCTGTAACAGCCAATGTCAGAATTGAAAGTTTTGCCTTGAGTGATACCTTCAAAGAGCTCAGGATTTTTCTTCTTCTCTTTCTAGCCTTCAGAAGCTGAGCTATAAACTTATGAAACCTGAATATAAAATACTTCCTTATTTAGTAAAAATAGGAAGGCCTATCACTTCAACCCAACCAGCAGACAATATATAGGATTTCTGCAGTGTTGCATTTAGGAGAAGTCGCCTTTCTTCCTTACAATTGATTACTTCTCTGGTTCAGAAAGAGACATTTAAGTGGAACGGCTGACTCTTTGCCTAATCAGTGGGGTAATTTAGTCTGATGAGCCAAATGAACAAATGAACAAAAGGTCTCATCTTCTGTGTTTACCAATGAGTTGTCTGCTACTGTCTACCACAGAGAGCTCTGCAAAAGCCTCTTGCTCAGCTGTGACACCTAAGAGCTGACAATTCATCACACTGAAGCTCAGCAGAGCTGTGAGTCAACAGTACTCTCATATCTCTATGAAATTGTCATTAATACAGTACTAAAAAGGCAGTAGGTGAAGACTCATCATGTACACAAAACACTGAAAACCAAGAAGGAACCTCTGAATGCGTAAGAGCTAGTACTCAGCTACTCATCTCTACATCATTTAAAACCATAAAAAATTTATGCTTCTGGACCTTTTCATCCAGAGGACTCCCTTTTTGGATAAGAAGCCACTTCTAACTTCCAGCCATAGCTTATTTATAGTTGAGTACTGGCCATTTTGGGCCATGTAACCCTTTAGTTTAAATAAATATTTTCCAAGCCTCCTCTTTGTAAACATGATACAGTTTCAGAGTGCAACCATAGTCCTTTATTCTTTCAATATGCAAGCTAAAAAGCCAAATTATACAAAATGTCTTCTCCTAAGACTGATTCTCCATTCACAACTTTGTCCTTCAAAACTTTCTCTGTACTTGTGCCAAGTCTTACCAGTCATTCTGGAACATGTGCAGATACACTTTGAAACAGCGCTAAGCAAACTCAGAGGGAGAATTTTTTAATAAAATACTTTAAAGAACAACCATGTAGTAAAATGGTGGGTATATTTGTGTGAAGAGGCTTCAGGGGTCTTTGCTTTCACAAGTAGAGGAATGCAGCTGATTATATTCTGTCAGATAGAAACTGGGTTTGCTACTGGTTTTAACTAGGTTGGTATTCAGAGACTACCAAAAAAATGAAACCAGTTCTTAAGGAAGGGATTTCTACTGGCTTAAATGCAATGAGGCTTAAGGATCACCCCCAAATACTCTTGAATGAATCCAAAGCCTTGCCTGAGTACAATGAAGAGATCAAGCTGAGAAAAGAAGACAGTTACTTTTCAAACTGCCATCTTTTATCTCTGAAGAAACACAAGCACTGGAACTGATAACTGTCTTGATACATTATCAGTTATGATAACTACATTACAGAGATGCAATACAGAGTAAGTCCTTAGAAATTCCAAACTTACAAATCAAATATAATGAATAACTGAGAAAGCCCCACTTTCCATTTCAATTCTGTTCTCCTTATCTGCCATGCTAATATTTAGAAAGTAATTATTGCTCTTGATGATTAAACTTTTTTTTCTCCTCTTGAAATGACTGATTTTTCTTTTGAAGTCTGCATCACCCTGAAGGGAAAATCCATTTCTCAGCAGATTTTTTTCCTTTTTGCCTAGCAAGTAAAGGGGATTAGAAAAATTAGAATAGAATGACAGTAAAAAGAAAAAGAGGGAATGAGAAGAGTGAGCAAGGAAAGAATGTCTTTAGGAATTCATGAAGAGAAAGAAGCGAAGAATGATGAGCTCATCATTTAGGGTATGGCACCTCATGCTGCAGTCCAGAGTTCCTCTACTGAGATGAACGGGCACTGCTGACAGCTCATTGCTGGGGCAAGGTCAAAAGTGAGTTCTGCATCATCAGGCCAGGCCTATTAGCATTTGACATCTTCATTGTACCACATTACATATAAAATTTTTTGCAGAATTATTGCAGCTTGGTTTGTTCTCCCAGGTAAGCACAACTGTATCTTCTCCCAGAGTCTGAGTGACATGGTCAAGTTAACCTGGCCTGGAGGGGCAGGAATTCACACTGTAATGATGAAAATAGGTGGGTGAATCTAGATGGCTGTATACTTTACCAATATAAAAAGATTAAACTATGGAAGTTTAGCTATAACTATTTCAGATTCATGCTTTTCCTATAGTATCCTCCATAAATAAAAATTAATTTACTATAGGATATACCACAAAAAAAAAAAATACAGACCTACGTGATTTCTCATTCCCAAAACTTCTCCCATTAAAGAGATTGGGATTTTTTGTCCTATGGTATACTGAAACCACAAGTGAAAATCTCTTAGAACGAAGGCCCACACATAGGAATGCACTTATGATCAACTCACAAAACCCTGGAATCAGTGTATGCAATGCAAATTTACTTGGCTGTCATTACATATAAACTCATCACATAATTTGTGAGCATGCCTCTATACTACTGCAGTGTAGACCATTACTGCATTCTGCTCTTGCCATTATAGATGAAGCATTCTTGTCCATAGTCTCTTCTCTGTATGAGGCTGACAATGTGGAAACTAATACTTCAAAGCACTCTTCAGTAAGACTTGACAAAGACATTTCCTTTTTCTCATAAAACCCCAAACCCCAAACTCATCAGTGGTTGGGTCCAGAAAAAGAAAAAAAAAAAAAGGAAAAAGGTGTGAGTTCTTAGAAGATGACACACTGACCATAAGTCTCAGCTAAACTCTCTGATAGACACCAAAGCATCTAATCAAGCCAGAATATATTTTGCACAAACAAGCTGGAGAAGAGCCAGCTCTGGATGAAGTGATTGGCTTATTTTGGAATATGAAGTGTTTCTTCTTGACAGCAAGCCATGTTGACTGTCTTTGGGGAGATACTATAAAGTGAGCTGAGAAGAAGAAACATTGATCAGAAGTGAGACAAAGCATCAGTTTTGTGTTGCATAATGGCTGCTCATTCAATGCCCTTGTATCTGCATAGTAGTATTTTAAGTAGAATCTGAAATAAAATAAAGGTCTTCAGTTGCTAAGGGATCTGTGCATACATTTCTTGGACCTGCTGTTAGTATCATCAGCAAGTTTTGTCATTGTCATCCTCTTTATTTTAAACATACTGCTTCTGAAGTTAATAAAATTACTTGTTTCTCCCTTGTGCTGGACCATTTGCATACTTATAAAGAGGGTTCATGGAAAAGAGTCAATCAGATAATTCCCACATGCAAATTAAAGATCTTTCAATTAACATGGCAGAACGTGTGTGAAAACCATGCTAATGTAGCAGAAGAGATCCCTAGTGGCAGTTCAGCTCTCTGTCTGTATGCCAAGGCATCTCTCTGTCTTACTTCGCTTTGCCATTGGTGGCCTCTACTTGGGCAAGAGAGGAAGATGGAACAGAGCAAAAAACGGGAATTTATTAGATATCTTTATTGCAATGTTACTGATTGCCTTACTCTTAATCATATTTCAGGCAAAAGTCAACCTAGCTGATGAAACAGCTGTGTCTTGACATATCAGGGCAAAATTGTGAGAAGAATCTGATTTCTAGAAAGCACTGTCATTCACAGATCAGTTTGCTTACAGTTCCCCTACTGAAAGATAATTTCTCTCTCCTGGCTTCAGTAATGACACACTCTCTTTGCATAAGGCCTTCCTTGCTCTCTGCTTGCAATTAACGGCCCCACAGAACAGCTTCTGAAAAGCAGATTTGTGTAGAAAAGGACTCTGGATACTTGGTAGTACCTTAGGCTATATCTGATAAAAAACAATTAAGTCAGATCTTTAGATTTCATAGATACAAGCTGCTCATCAACTTCCAAATCAAAATTTAATATTTCCATGGGTATAAAGATGCTATATTGTCCTTTATGGAAATATTACGTCTTTCCCTTGGACACCAGAAGATCCTTGTTTTCTATTGTGGCATCCTGCTAGCTTTCTAATCACTGAATGAATTTTCAAAAGCAGCCCTTGAATAGGAGAAATGGCATGTCTGTGTCTTCCAGTAAAACAAACCAAACTGTTTTATCTTAGGTGCTAGCTGCTCCTTACTTCTGAACTGGGACCCAAATTAGGGATCTGTAAGTCTGGAAATTGAGAGTCCCTATATGAGCATGGAACACCCCTGTGAAGGTATCTACTGCTCTGGTATCAATCTGACACCCTCCCAGGGAAGCTGCAATACTCGTAGCAGCTGTTTCATGGGAAGAAAACTCACTGTTTGCTTTAGCAAAAAGAAACAAAAAACAACCAACCAACAGAAAAACTTGCTGTTTGCTCTGATGACAATAATTCAGCAGAATATATATTTATTTAGATGATGAAGGGATGTAACAGCAGTGACTGTCACGAACTCCAAACTATTTTAAAGAAAATGAGAAAATTACCTTTGCTGAATGTACTCAAACTGTATTTTTTTTAACCTTGAACAATCTCTAATTAAATGAATAGAACCTTCACCGACAGGAATAATCTCCTACCAACTAATCGAGAGGATGAACTGGTACCAGCCTTCGCATGAGTATCTCTGTCTCTCAGTAATATTAATACCATTACCAGACTACCTAAGCAGAAAACAACAATGACTACAATAATAATAATAATGATGTATTGGAAAGCTAAAAGATGGATTGGATATGAATCCAGCCAGACCACTGGGACCTAATTTCATGGACTAAGTACAAACTGGGAATCACAAACACCTATTGTTAGGCCCACTGCTTTTTACCTGGATCTCATGGTGAGATTCTGCACCATACCTCTGGGGCAGATCTAATCCACCTCTGTCTCATCTTCACTTCTGGGGCAAATCACTTTCCCATTCATGTCTTTGTGGTCAAGACTCCCAAGGGGATAGTGTTGTGAATGAATCCAGCTGAGATTAGAGAGCTGCAAAGTTTACAAGGATGCAATTGCAGCTCCCACATTGTGTATGTAACCTCCAAATTATTCGAGTTTTCACCCACTTACCAGCATCTAAGAATAAAAAATACTAAAGAAAAGGTACTGTGTTTGCATTCATGTGCCTCTGGATTTGACCAGTTCATAGATCGGTTCAAACCGATCAAAAAGGTTAAATGTTTTTGTTTGTTTGTTTGTTTGTTTTTTTGTGGTAGCCAATAAAAAGCAGGAGTTAATTTTCAGCAGGCTATTACTTTTATAATTATTATTAATACTAGTTGCTTTATTATGTAGCATTAGTGAAGTAAACTCGAGCTTTTTCAGCACATTTTAGCTTTAATGAAGCAATTATTTGAGTCAAAATAATTTATCAAATGGAGTAACTCCTAGCTAGAATTATATTTCTGATTTCAAGCTCATGTTTTTCAAATAGTAAGGCATAATAACTTCTTGAAGAATTAATAGTCAATGTGTCACTCCTCTAAGTAATTATTTTACTTGAAACAAGTAATAAGTCTGTGTTCCCATTTGAGGGCACATGTAATTGTAATGTATTGTTAATTCTGCAGTCTTTTGTATAGAATGAATATTCAACTTTAATAATAATGGGAAACTATCAAACTGTCTCTAGTGTATGTTCTCTGTAGAAAAAAGAATGATAAAAGAGTTAGCATACCGAGCATCTTTTTAAGTTTCAAACTTCAGAGAAAAACACAATTTACTGAAATGTGTTCTGTGTGTGGTGTTTGTGTGCATACTCAGTATGTACCAAGGTTTTTTTGAAAAAAACCCTTGTTGTTTTGAAAGAAAACTATAGGCCTAGAAGAACTTGGAATCAGACTTGCTTGTTTCTTTATTTTTGTCTCTTCTACTCCATTTGCTGTCAGACCAGGAGCACAGCATAAGGCTTTTCTGTGCCTCAGTTTCACTCCCTTTAAGGTGAAGAAAAACTAAATCCATCTTAGGGGCAGAGAATGGCATGAGTTATTGTTTGTTAAGTGCTGAGCATTACTTTTTTTTTAAAGATAATAAATGAAAATATAACAAAGCTTCCTAGCTGTAAGATATGCCTTAGGACACATTTACATCACATTAGACCATGAAGCCACATTTTCAAATGAATGAAACATTTTCACAGGAAATGAAACAGATATTTTACACTGTACACGAACATTACACCACAGTATGCGACATGACCTCCATCCTTGCAGGTGTTCAAGAGTTGATGGATGTGGCCCTGAGCAACCTGATACGACTAGACCTGCTTTGAAAAGGCAGTTGGTGCAGCTCCTTCTTACAGCATACTTGTAATAGCCTATCTTCCAGAACTGGCCTGAATATTCCACATTTCACAAGTGTGAATCTCATATAAGCACACAAACAAACAGGACATCAGTGAAACCCTCAGTCTAAACAGCACTTGGCAGCACACAGGGAGCAGTCAAGCCTATGCTTTGAGTCAGCTCTGGCCCCAGAGATGATTAGATACATTACCTCATGACTGTGCCTCTGCAAACAAGTCTTGCCTCACAGCCAGACTTCATTTGTGGGCATCCTGCTGTGTTAATACAGCCAGACGGCCTTTCTACCGCAGCTAGCTCAGGGAATGTGCACAACTGTCCGCACCTGACTGTGCAGCACTGCCCGTAATGTCTTCTGCCACTACAGAAAAGCGTCATTTATCCCCAGCTCCAAAAGTACAGGTGCCACTGCTGTGTCACTGTCATTGCCTCTTTCAGCCTAGTGCTTATAGCACCATGCTGGGGCTTTAATTAACTACCGACAAAAGAGAGCAGCAGCTACTCAGTCATCAGGAAAGCCTGTGATCCCTCACCATACACCGTTGCCACCAGTCCAAGATGAAACCTGGTCTCCAAGCTGGACTTTTATGTTATTGCTCTTATTTTGTCTGTTTGTTTGTTTGAAGTTTAATGCCTATGCAGTTAATTTGAGGGCAATAAATAGCTTTTTGAGAAAACTAATTTGTACACAGCTGCAATTAATCAGTGTGGAGAAGAGTGCACCAGAGCTGAACGCCCCGCTGAAACAGATGGCTGTGCTGCCACCACACACCCCTACAGTCCTGAGAAGGTTAAGCCAAATTGCAGAGCTCTGGGAATTTGAGCTTGCACACATGCTGGCTCTCCCCACATCACCTTGAAGCCTCCTGGGGCTTGCAGCCATTACTTGAGAAGTTTAATAACCACTGGCAGGGAAAAAAAAAGAAACAAACAATTCACTGAACCTTTCCAACCGCACAGCTGAATTTAGCATCTAGTCCTGCTCCTGGCTGCCTTCCTTATACTGTCTGATCCTCAAAACTTTCCTGGTATGAGAGCAAAAAAATATCAGCCAGATGGTAGCTGCTGTTTACAGCAAAGCAACCTGAAAAGAATCTAGTAATCTTAGTTGTTTCTACTGGTTTCCAGCTGAATGCAATAACAAGTTAATATTCCCAAAGAAAAAGAAGTTGGGGTGCACAGAGAGAAGCATAAACTTCAGGATTGCAGGGTGACTCGCTGTAAACCTTGGGGACTGATCTGCAGCGGTACTGAAAGATGACATGCTGGAAATTGTGAGGGCTGATGCCAAACAGAACTTCTCTGAAATGAGAGGAAAATTTCATTCTGTGGCACCCATCATGCTCAGGTCACACAATGGCTTGTAAGATGGTTATTTATTAGGTTATCCACCATTCACCTGAGGTGCTGTGGTGGGCTGACCTTGGCTGGATGCGAGGTGCCCACCAAAGCTGCTCTGTCTCTCCCTCCTCAGCTGGACAGGGGAGAGAAAATATAACAAAAGGCTTGTGGGTCGAGATAAGGGCAAAAAGAGCTCACCAATTACAGTCACAGGCAAAACAGACTCGAGGAAATTAGTTTAACTTCTTATCAATCAAATCAGACTAGGATAACGAGAAATAAAATAAAATCTTAAAACACCTTCCCCCCACTCCTCCCTTTCTCCTGGGCTCAACTTTACTCCCAATTTTCTCTACTTCCTCCCCCACAGCGGTGCAGAGGGATGGGGAATGGGGGTTGTGGTCAGTTCATCACCTTTCTGCCACTCCTTCCTCCTCAGGGGGAGGGCTCCTCACACTCTTCCCCTGGTCCAGCATGGGGTCCCTCCCACAGGAGACAGTCCTCCATTAATTTCTCCAGTGTGAGTCCTTCCCATGGGCTGCAGTTCTTCATGAACTGCTCCAGCATGGGTCTCTTCCATGGGTGCAGTCTTTCAGGAGCAGACCACTCCAGTGTGGGTCTCTCACAGGGTCACAAGTCCTGCCAGCAAACCTTCTCCAGCATGGACTCCTCTCTCCACAGGTCCTGTCAGAAGCCTGCTGCAGAGTGGGCTTTCCACAGGGTCACAGCCTCCTTTGGGCATTCACCTGCTCCAGTGTGGGGTCCTTCATGGGCTACAGGTGAATATCTGCTCCACTATTAACCTCTACAGGCTGCAGGGGGCCTGCCTGCCTCATCATGGTCTTCACCATGGGCTGCAGGGGAATCTCTGCTCTGGTGCCTGGAGCACCTTCTCCCCCTCCTTCTTCACTGACCTTGGTGTCTGCTGAGTTGTTTCTCTCACATATTCTCATTTCTCTCTCCAGCTGCAAATGCACAGGGGTTTTATTCCCCCTTATTAAATACATTAACCCAGAGGTGCTACCACCATAGCTGATGGGCTCAGCCTTGGCCAGCAGCGGGACTGTCCCTGAGCCGGCTGGCATTGACTCTATTGAACCTAGGGGAAGCTTCTAGCAGCTTCTCACAGGAGCCATCCCTGTAGGCCCTCCCCCAAATCTTGCCATGCAAACCCAATAGAAGTGCACCCAAGAGTTACCAGGAAGAGGTTTAGCATTCACTTTAAAAATCTTGTCATTTAAGACAAACAACAAGTGAAATCTGGAAAGAGGGTTATGTTTGAAACCTGAACTTCTTTTTAATACATAAATGCTCTTCTACATAATCACTAGAAGATGACTAATATCCTTTAGGTATTACTGCTAAAGTGAGTCTTAAATGCAAAAGAACAGTGATGGTACAAATGCCATAGCTATTATGAGTGATTTTTCAAAGGTCAGAATAACAGGTCCTCCCACATCTGCCATTATATTATGGATGATAGTCCCAAAGAGACTAGTGTGAGACATACCAAAACCACAAGACAACTTAATCTCTGCTTTAATGTTGTTGATTTCAAAACTGCTAGAATCAATTTTCTTGCCTTGATAGAGAAACAAAAAGCAACACAGAAGCCAACTCCTGACTGTATGGGCTTGCTGCAGCCATGGGAAGATGATTTAATTTTACTCCCCATTCTCCTTTCCTGTACAAACACACACAGCCCTGCAGAAACACCTTGAGTAAGGGAAGCACTTCTGCTAGGGAGTAAAAGCAGCTGGCCTGAGGAGTTAAAACCTATCAAGGTCTCTCCAGGGAATCCAAATCCAATCATTTCTGAAATTGTCCTTTGTTCTCCAGTCTGGCATTTGATATACTACAATTCACACAGGAACTACTTCAAGACTATAGCACATCCTAGCCCAGAATAAGGAGGTAATTGGTGACAACCAACATGGCTTCACTAAGGGCAAATCATGCCTGACAAATTTGGTGGCCTTCTATCACTGGGTTACAGCATTGGTGGATAAGGGAAGAGCAACTGATGTCATCTACCTTGACCTGTGCAAAGCATTTGACACTGTCCTGCATGACATCCTTGTCTCTAAATGGGAGAGTTATGGACTTGATGGATGGACCACTCAGTGAATAAGAAATTGGCTGGATGGTAGCACTCAAAGAGTTGCCGTCAATGGCTCAATGTCTAAGTGGCGATCAGAGACGNTTGTGCAAACTGCATAAAGTTCAACAAGGCCAAGTGCAAGGTCCCGCACATGGGCTGGGGCAATCCCAAGCACAAACACAGGCTGGGTGGAGAATGGATTGAGAACAGCCCTGAGAAGGACTTGGGAGTCTTGATGAAAAGATCAACATGAGCTGTCAATGTGTGTTTGCAGCCCAGAAAGCCAACAATATCCTGGCCTAAATCAAAAGAAGCGTGACCAGCAGGTCAAGTGACCTCTGCTCTTGTGAGACCCCACCTGGAGTACTGTGTTCAGTTCTGGGGCCCCCAACATAAGAAGAATGTGGAGCTGTTGGAGTGAGTCCAGGGAGATGATCAGAGGGCTGGAGTACCTCTGCTATGAGGACAGGCTGAGAGAGTTGGGATTTTTCAGCCTGGAGAAGGCTCTGGGGAGACCTTCTAGCAGCCTTCCACTACCTGCAGGGGGCCTACAGGAAAGATGGAGAGGGACGTTTTACAAGACCATGGAGTGATAAGATGAGGGGGAACTGTTTCAGACTGCAAGAGGGTAGAATTAGATTGGATATTAAAAAGAAACTCTTTCCTGTGAGGGTGGTGAGACACTGTCAGAGGTTGCCCAGAGAAGTTGTGGCTGTCCCCTCCCTGGAAGTGTTCAAGGCCAGGTTGGATGAGGCTTGGAGCAACCTGGTCTAGTGGGAGGTGTCCCTGCCCATGGCAGAGGGGTTGGAAGGAGATGATCTTTAAGGTCCTTTCCAACCAAAACCATTCTATGATTCTTTGCTAACTCTTCAATAGCTTCAATGATTTGCTATTATTTTGCAAAGGAGGGATGCGAAAAAGGACACTCACAAATGGTTGCTTAAAGATATAAGCATTGTAGCAGTCACTTGGGGAATTCTAGTTGCAGGGCAGAAAGATATCTGCATAGATCTTTAAGGAGACCTAATTTGTGAACCTCAGACTTGAAAGGCTTTTTATGATTCTGCAAAGTTGTGTGTGCTTTTCCTCTGGCCAGGACCTTGCTTTCCTGAGATGCAACAGGTAATTACAGTGATGATTCCAATAAACTCACAGTGAATGTTGTTTCTCTTCTTTATCCAAAGTCCATATGAATGTATTTAACAGGCTACTGTCTTTGGCACTTGTTGCAGGCAAGCAAAAGGAGTCACCATTCCAAGATGAATCATAATACTGGTGATCAAAAGCAAGGCCCAGAGTGTGATGACTGCCACTGCTGAAGGTAGAGAGATGCAGTTCTGAGCTGAGAAGTTGAGAGAATTTCCATGCGGTCAATAATGACTGCACATGCATCATCAGCTGAGAAACCAGAAACCCAAGCAGGAGTTCCCACAACACTTCAGCAATTATAAAAACACATGTTATTGTGGACCTTGCAGAACAAAGGCATAGTATCTTCCGTTATTAAACTTTGCCAAAGATAAACCTATAGATCAAGTGTAATTTAGTTATTTTAGTCAGAAACAGAAGCCCATACTAGTAGTTTCTGCTGCTGGCACTGATATTAGACTTTACCTTATAGGGCCACCATTATCATAGCATCTGAGCACCTTTCACGTTTTAGCCTCATAACTGATAGTAAAGACTATTAACCTCACTTTCAGGAGGGGAACAAAGGCACCAAAAGGCTATCTATCTTCCCTAAGATCATATGAGAAATTCATAACAGGGATGAACTGACCCAGTTCTCCTGAGACTCAGGTTTTGAATTTTCTTCTTTGCTCAAATCCACTCAAATGGCCATAACCTCAGTTAACTCTGGATGTAATTGTATTTTCACCAAGATGGGTAAGAAGACTGAATTTTAAAGCCCCCTGAGTTGCTAGGATGAAAGGCACTACAAAAAGTTGAGTGTACTATAATAATCATTTGCCTCATACCTTGCAGTGGTAAAATGAAATAACATCACTACAGCATATCATTCTTTAGATAAAATGCTCTTATTATTTCTAGTATAGTTGTATTTCTGCAGTGCTCAACTCCATAACACTCCGGGTCTCTGGTTTACTATCCAAGCTCTATGTCACAGTTAAGAATTACTCACTCTGTAGCACCTTATAGTGGAAGCTCTGGGGGGGTACCTATGGCCAGATAGCAAACAGTGGCAATAAAATCAATGTCAAAATTTACTTCTACAATATACTGATTGTCTTCACTCCTACTGTGCTGAAAGGGCTGAAGATAAAAAGTGGGAGATATCTCACTGGGAGTTGCATATCAGCACTATGAAGCAACCTGATCAGTCCCTACACAAGCACATCAGTGCACACTGATCAGAACAAGAATGAAAAAGCAGTGTAAGGTATAGCAGTAGGTAAAAAGCAACAGCCTAACTACAGCCACAAAGTTTTCTTACTGCCTGTAACAGGACAGCTGATGTAGGGTTCAACACTGAGCCTGGGATACCCTGTTTTTCTGTGACAGTGGTTCTATCAAGCAAACTAGAAGAAAAAAAGTCCCTCAGGCTAAGCTAGCAGGAGCAGTGCTAAGGCTTATGTGAGATGTACTTTTACAATAATAGAAGACGACTGCTGTTACCAGCTTTTTAAACAGTTATGGGGAGCTAGCACATGGCAGCCCAGCAGAAAGAATTGCCTCATTAAGAGCTATTTCCATTAAAGCAATCATCACCCTCCCCTGCAATTTAACATGAGCTCTTCCTATCCACATCAGTGCTGAAAAGGAAATGGTGTGAAAGGGCAAAGCACTGATATGAAATAAAAGTTTCACAGGAGTCCTAAATCACATTCAAATGCTTGCTGTTAGATCAATTAATGGACTCCCATTGCCTGTTGTACAAAGCCCCCTTTATAAGGGTTATAATCTTCCTGCACTCTCCTATAAAAGACAAAGAGATTGAGGTTTTCTGGAGGTGATTCTTTTGCCTTCATTTGCAGATCTCAGAAAGCTTTTTAAGGGCTATGCTAACGTGACATGACTACACTTGTGTGTGTGCATGGGAAGCTGCATCTACTACATATGCTAAGTGCAAATATGGGCTCACACATGTGTTTCTTGGTGCCTGCACCTTGATGAATGAGATCACTGCTTTTGGGAAGGAGTTTTCAGTACCTCAGAGCACTGATGTGTGTGAGTGGGGAAGATGATGTGTGGGAGTGTTTAGTACACAGACATGAGCATGTGTGTGGGTCTGAGAAATAGTTACAGCAGACAGAATGGCACGATTTGGAACTTTTCTATCATGTTTTGGAGTATATGAGCACATACTCTCTGGGCAAATGGTATTTATATGGTCATTTAAAGTGTATTGTAAGGCAGCATATGTGGCTATGTACACTTCATTAATTTGCTGAGATCTCTACGTGTGGTTTAACCTTTGCCCTCTCCCCTTACATATCATTAGCACTGGCCAGTATGGGAGGGAGTGATGCATCATGTGTCAATTTTTTGTTAAGCAACTAAACAGACGACCTCTCTCTTCCCTTCTTGGCCTTTTCACTCATCCAACCTCACGTTATTGAAATACTGTCTCTGCAATATTCTTGCTCATGAAGCAGATGTTTTGGGTTTAACTCCCATCATGGACCTGGAACATGCATGAAACATGCAGTTCTTTGGGATGGTAAATCATGGGAAACCTTCCCAAAGTCACCAAAGCTCTTGTCTCCTCAAGAAGCAGGCATGAAGCCTTCAAAGGCATAGCAATGAACTGACATATTTTAAGTGATTTTAATACTGTGTCCCTTCTGATCTTGAAAGGAAAGATGACTGTCACTCATACTTTCCTTGCTCTTCCCTCTAGTCCAAAATTTCTGCTCTATCCTTGCAAACAGAAGCCTATATAATGTCTCCTTTCTGTGACTGGAAGCCTTAGGGGCAGGAAAGCAGCTCCCACCAGTGTCTATACAAATGAAATTCACCTGGCTTTTACAAACCAGACAAGAGAAAAAGAGGCTGAAGTGAAAAGGAACTTTTTTTCAGCAGGGACCAGAGCACAACAAGGAAATAAAAAGATGAATAAACCTGTCATACACTTTTTCTTTATGGAGCAGAGGCACAGTTATTAGGTACCTGCAAAGACGGCATGCTGGATATATGACTCTTAATACATCGTCCATAATACAGCGCTGTGCAGAAGGCATACAACTTTTCAAACAGTTGTCAGAGCTGGAAATAAATACAATGTCTTAGTGGGAAAAAATGACCAAAAGGATTAGAAGTGAGCATTTGGGTGGTGCAGGCAGGAGCCAGAGAGCTTTCTCTGACAGCATTTTTTCATACTTACTACTTGCCAGAAACAGGAAAATTATTAAGCTTTTATTATTATTTTTCTCCTAATAATTTGGGTGAGTTTTTTACTGCTCATAAAATGTGACAGATTGATAGTGCTCACTACAAAGGAAAGGCTGCAAACACAGAGCTCTGCCAAGCATATCTCCGTCTACAATTGTGGCACCCTCTTTACTAAAGACAGGTCACACCACCCATTTGAAACCCCTGATCTAACTCACATCCTCCTGTCCTCAGTTATTCTAGACCTGAAGGCCTCACAAAATCACTGCCAATTGTCCTCACTGCTAATGTGTAACTTCCTACCTTTTCCTCTCTTCCTACAGTTCTGACAAAGTACTGTGAACTTTGCCCATATTTCTCTTCAGTTTTCTATGTCTGGGGTCAATTGCACCCTCCACCATGCTCTGTAGCATCCCATCCTATCCCAATACTGATCTCCTAAAAATGAGTAGAATGTCCTCATCCCTGAGTTACACAATCACTGCAGCATCTATTAGTGCAATAAAGCTAAAATTTTTGTCGCTCCATCACAGAGTCTTACCCATGTGACTGTCTGCCTACTTCCATAGTATCCCAGAAATGGAGGAGAAAGAAGTATCAGTGTGTGCAAGCTAGTTCTGGACACATACAGATGGGCATCTTAGGAAAGTTCAAGTTAAAAATGGAAGGTATTTCGTATGCTGTTACAAATGCTGAGTGGGGGGGTGTTTTATCCTGTAAATGTGTGCATTAATATTTTGAACTAAGTAAGAGCCAAATTTTTAAAACATTTACCCTGCTAAAATGCCTTTGCTGTTTTTCTGGATAACATTCAAATACTGTCAGTAAAAGCCTTAATTAACAGCAATAAGTAACATCTAACAACCATTGTCTATGCCTTCATCACACCATTAGACTGTGCTGTCTCCATGCTAACTAATAAGAATCGATTCTGAAATGAGAAACTTGAAGATCTTTTCTATCCTTTGTTCTCTAGTCTGCCATTTGATATACTACAATTCACACAGGAACTACTTCAAGACTATTGCACATCCTAGCCAGGATTTCTTTATAGGCAGCCTCATTTCAGATCCTGGTCTGAAAAAAGAAAGTACAGCGATTTGCAATGATGGATGATCTCAATAGCAAAATTCCATCTGACCTGCTGCTAGAAGCAAGGAGCATAATACTGACTTGAAATAGGTAAGTTGGTTAGGATCAAACCTCATAAAACCCAAAGTGTTCAAGTGAAACTGAACTTGCACCTGAATAGAACTTTTTAAATGAGATTTAGATAAAACATTTTTCTTTTCCTTATGCATGAAGCAGTGCATATCAGAGCCCTGGCTGAAATGACAAGTGTCCTATCACGACCTACTTATCTGTCCCTCTCTTTCCCGATCCTGATGTCTTCCCCTGATCTTTTTCCTTCTTGCCCCCCATTTTCTTCCCCACTCACCTAATCTTTTTCACTATTTCAATAAAACAACAGCATAACCATCTCTTTTGAATATTGTACTAAATATTAGGAAAAAATACAAGTAATTTTCTTCTTTCTATACCATAGGAAGAAACTAATCTCTGATCCCTAGCCTGGGAACTGGTGATCCCTAGATACATGATTTTCAGAAAATAGAAATAAAGTCATAGAAGTAAAGGTTCAAATTACATAAAAATAAAAAGTTGCATTACTTTCTGGCTGGCTTGTAACCAAAACACAAATAAGAGGTAAAGACCAGTTTTTACACCAGCCCTTCTCTTTGTCATGGCACTGCTACAAACGTTAGCTTTGAGCTTCTTTCTTCAGTACTGTACCATGATCAGAAATGTATAAATGAGCAGCCTAGCTTTATGGAAAAGGGCAGGGCATTGAAGCAGTGATTTGTCCTATCAATAGGGGTGAGTGACATCTTCATATAATTAAGTTCTCCATTGACTCTGCAGCTAAGCTTTATTCACCTTAAACAAGTTTTATGGGTCATTACTCAGGTGTGCTACATACTGCATTTCTTAGATTTGCAGGCCAGAAAAATGGAAATGAATGGCAAAATTACTTGGCTGTAAGCACTCAGATAATGCTGTGAAGCGTCTAAGGACATGCACATAAGTTTCACATTTCATCTTCCAAAAACTTTTTTGAAGTTGGACTTTACACTTCTTTACTCCTCATCCCTTTCCTACCTTTTACACTTCACAGAATCACAGAATCATAGAATGTTAGGGGTTGGAAGGGATCTTGAAAGATCATTAAACTTTACTGAAAACAGCATCTTTCAGATATCAAATAGGGATCAAACAATTCATTGCTCTCCTAACTTCATAAACTAAATATTGCAAAAGCAAAACATTCACTTCCCAAAGAATTGTAAATGTTAATCTTGTTAATTTGAATCCTTTATAATACAGCACAATCTGTTGCTCACACCCGATGAGTAGTACTTAGGGAAGATGCTCTTCTCAGCACAGTGATGGCTAGACCACTTCCTTGCTAATGTATAATTGCATTTGCAAATAATATTTATTGGGTTAATTCTAAACTCTGAAAGTGGAAATGAATGTGGTTTTGCAATTGTATCAAAGTGGTCTGAGAACTTCTTTTCCTTTAGCTTCTAGATATTGCCAATAAACTGCTGTTGATGTAGTACCTACAATTTCCAGAGCTTCAATTAAAAATAAAAGTAGCTTCACTTAATTACCTTCACTGATGTTCTTGATTAGTGCATTTTGTACTGCACTAGGAGCAATGACGTAGTCAATTACTGTATCTCAACCAGGGTTGGTAATTTCTTTCACCATGCAAACTATTTTGCACAATCATAACTACATCTTCAGCATCCTATATGATCCATCCTCTTTCTGCAGTGAAAGTGGACAGACATTTGACCACCTATGTACAAACTTGCTGATACAAAAATTTACTACAAAAAGGTAAAATCAAATAGATACAATAGTTCATCCCATAAGGTAACTGAAGAAGTATCACACTTGACAAGAAATGTGACTTCAGGAATTAAGTGGATTTGCACGTAATTAAATCTGAACCACTAGCCCCTCCTCTTCTAAACTGTTGTGTGGTATTTCTGCACATTACTACACAACTTTTGCACTCTGAAAAAGATAGCTGCATATGAAAAATGAGGGAAATGAAGCCTGAGTTGACTAGAAAGACAAATATCTTATCTGTTAGGGATCTTTGAGTGAAAATGTTACGTAAATATAAGATTTTATTGCTACTAATCTGCAATCTTTCTCATACAATCAACATTTAACAGTAGTAATTATAATTTACATTGAGTGCTTTGCTCATTCCCAAGGATGGCAAAAAGTTATGAAAAAGCAATGTAGAAGCAGAAAACATTTGGAGGAAAGTTAACTTCCAACTGTACCCCACCAGAGGAGGCAGAATAACATTCACAAACCTACCATCTTTTGCATAAATATTTCTCAATGACTGTTGCAGATGAAAAGATACTTTTACAAATATGCATTATAGTTGGTTTTTTCCCTAGCTCACAGAAACTTGGAGCAGATAAGATGCAGTGTTTTGACTGGCCTGAAGGAGCAGTTTCCACAGAACTGTAAAGAACAGAGACAACTTTGACTCCAAACTGTTCCTACAGAGCCCTATCACTGATTTAAAGGCCAGAAAGGATGAGAGAATCTCATCCACTCCTGAAAACTCTTCCCGCTCCACAATCTGAACATGTTCCTTCCTCACCAAAGAGAAAACCCAAACTATTCTGACAAGAAAAACCTTGCCATTGTACTTTACTACCCAGGCAGAAAGGTTAAACTATTCTATCCTACAAACGTGCTATGCTGAGTGTAACTATTTACATATTACAGCTTGAATAGAAGGCAAAATACAAGATCAACTCACAGACACATTGACCAATTAAGTACATGGAGTTAATCACAATTACAGTAAACTATGCCAAGCATGACTAGAGGTAATCACAGGGCAAACACATCTTGATTCAATTAGCAACAGAAGCAAAACTTCTCATAAAATTCAGAGCAATTTTTATTAATGCTATCCAGTATCAGAAATATTCTAGACAATTTGAATGTCCACAGTTTGCTATTTTAAAACTAGCATAAGAATATCCATATTGATTTTATATATTTGTGCATATGAGAAGGAGAATTCAATTACTGTGGAATTTGAAATAACAGAAGTGCACATGCATAGTAAATTGTGCGTTAGAATAGTATGTATATTTGAATGACAAAAGTCCCTAATTCATACAGACTGGTAGCCTAGCTTTTGTAAGTGCAAATATGCATAGATAAGCAATATTTCTTTTAATAAGGCTACAAAAAGTGTTGTACAGATGCTTTTAAATCAGTGTGGATTTGAAAGACAAAGCCATTTGTTTCATTTCTTTCATTAATGAGAAACAGATCATATATTTACTAGCTATAAGTAGGAGCTTTTGTACCATTCAGGAGTGCAGTCTTATACGTACAATGTAGCTAAATTGCACAATCCTGTGCTGTGAAAAAATACTTGAAACTATAAATTAGCAAATTTGGATTCTAGAAGCAATAAAGCCATGCAGTGCTGCATACTTCGGCTAATTTTCCCTGTTTCTTAGCCATGTAAAATTATCTGCATGGTAACTGTTCCTAATATACATGCATGTTTGTTCGAAGCTTACTTGTCTACCTCTGTAATGGACTACAGACTTCTGTTCAGGTATTTACAATGATTTCACCAAGTCTAGCTTAGAGGCCAAAAAGGTGGAGTTAACTAATTTACTGTTTATTAGACTTGGTTTTAATAAGTCAGTAATAGCTCAGAGCTAGTGTTTTGTAACGTGACAGGCTGGATTTGAAGGAGGATGTGAAGGAAGACAGTCCGCTTTGTGCTTTGTTGACTTGAGCGTGCAGTGTCTGGTTTTGCTGCAGCTCTGAACCATGTGAGCAATTAACAGAAAACAGTCACAGAAGCAAAAGACAGAAAAGTCCCAGCTAGGACAGAATCCTTGACAAAAGTTAAGGATGAAAGTGCAGATACTAGCAAAAATGCCAAGAATAAATAATTTGCAGAGAAGAAGAATGAAAGATAATCAATCTTGCATCATATCTGCAACACAAAGCTTTAACTAACATTTCACAAGTCCTGGCACATTTGAAATGTCAGTTTCTGTTCAGTACGGGAAAATCTGTGTGGGGTTTAGAATCACAGATATGGATGAGACACAAAGGCGGGACTATGATTAGGACACAGCTGAAATAAAATCAGGCTGCCTTTCCTTGTGGCCACGTGAATCACAACGAAAATAGAAGCAGCTTTTACTGTTTGTTTGGTCGCACTGGGGACAGCTATTGCCACTGGCATGAGTAACTGGCTAGCTGCTAGCATTACTGTAGTGGTTTGGCTGGCACAGAACACCACTTTCCTCTCTGCAACAGCTTTATAAAAATATCACTGTTTGAAAATTTCCAGTTGGTTCAATTTCTTAACCAACTGCTTTCTTTAGAAATAAATACCCTAAGTGTTTTTGGGACTAAGCCCCCTCTAGACCTTTTTATATATAAGCTAGACCACATATACTAGAAGTAGAAGGTATGTACTTCAACATATTATTCTATTACCTAACTCACTCTTGCTTGCCTCACAGCCAGTACAGCACAGACCTGCACAACACATTCAGCAGTAACCTGTACAATCCAGATTCAAACTTCCTAGGCAATGATGTTTTTAGTTCTTTCTTGGGGAGACTATTCCACAGTTTACCAAGTCTTGCTCTTACAAAATTGCTTCTGCTTTCAGCCTAAATTTATTTAATCTTAGTTTCAGCCCAATACTCCTACTTATATGCCTTCAATGCATCACTCTAAACAATTTATAGTCCTTAAATGTATGACGTCTACTACTGCGCTCTTGCTTCAGTACCATTTAGCAAACAATGCACATTCATAATTTGTGTAATTTCTCATCAGCTCGGCTCATGTTTTAATTTTTACTTTTTTTTTTTCAGTTTGGTCATCTGAAGTGGCATGCAGCACCACCACAGGAAAGGCAATTCTGTTCAAAGTTGCTTTGAAACTCTTTGTCTGGGCCTGGCAAGCTCTGCAATACCCTGCTTATAGGGTTATTTGTTACTTACATAGCAGTATTGTATCTTAGTACAAATAGTCTGGAAGAGCCTTGTGTTCCTGACATCATCTACAGCATCATCAGCTGACTCAATGAAGCATCTCCATTTCCCCTGTAGATAACACTAGCTGGAAGCTCTAATTCAATTATTGCTGTACTAGCTTCAGAAGGACTAGATGTAAATATCACTACGGCTACCTAATTGTTTCATCTTTTGTCAGTGTGACTCATACAGCTTACACTGCACCACCTCTGGAATATCACTGTTCCCTTTAGCAGCTTGTGGCTTAGTGAAAGCACTTCATGTGTTAGGACATTAGGAAAAATTTTCTCACTGTAAGGGTAATGATTAGTTATTGAAATCCACCAGGGAGGTGATGGAGTCACCGTCCCTGGAGGTGTTCAAGAGGCCTCTGGATGTGGCACTGGGTGATATGGTTTAGTGGTGATGTAGGTAGGTGGTTGGACTGGATGATCTTGAATGTCTCTTCCAGCCTTGATGATTCTCTGAGTCTATGATTCAAGCCCTGTATGGTCTTTGTAAGAGACACTTTGGAAAGTTAAATGCCCTGCTCCTCTGGTAGTGCTATAGAGGCACTTGATATTTCTTTATACAAGATTGTTTCAGAGCTTCCAATACCTAAGGTGCCCCAAATGACCTTCACCTAGTTTCACCAGAACTGCCAAGACCATTGCCCTTAGTGGTACAGATGAACATTACTTCAAGTTTTATGACCTGCAAGTTCAGAATACCATTACTTCTGAGCTCTTGACAGTTACTGTATGCTTATGATCTGTCCCAGGAGAAGAACAGAATTTGTTTCAGAAGGTTTAACAGGAAACAACATGGCTACAAATTTCATTTTCATAGCATTAGAAGCAGTTGCATATTTGTACCAGTGTGTGTATGCATTATATATGAAAATATCAGCCCAGGAATGCACAGAGGGATTATTAGAATGTGGAAATGGATTTTAAAGTATTTGAGTTGGTAGGTGTTTGGTATGCTGAAAGCCTGCTACTGTAACTGACTGCAAGCCAATGAATATTAAATAAATGTTTCAGAAGAACCCAATGAAGCTTTAGCACTGTTGATGAATTTTTAACTAATTACATCTACTTTACTTCTCTCTGATGCTTATATTTTTTCATTCTTAGTGGGAGGATATTAGAATTTGTATTTACTACTACTATGTATCTAATATAATTTTGTATGCCTGCATGTATATATGTGTGAATAGGGAAGGAGCATAGAAAATGATGTATTTTGAGCATGTGTAAGGACAAGCTTTTCTGGCACCAGTGAAGGAAGAGTTTACACATTTATGTGAGCAAGAGTAAGTGTGAGCAGGAATTTGGGATGCATGTATGTGAGGTGTAAAGTTAAATGAACAACAGACATGTGAGTTCAACTACAAATGTAAATAATTCCACATTTGAATGAAAATCTTAGGTAGGCAGAAGCTTAGAAAGGCAGTGGAATTATGTTTTTTGTGGAAATTCTTTTGCAAACCAGTCTCTTTGGTTTTGAAGGATTTTAGGGTACTTTTTATATTCTTGCTCTTCTACATGCAGCAAAATATGTTCCAAAATTGATAGCTATCTGCGAACTCAGCAACTTTGTCAACTAGAAAAACAGCTTTCAGCCCCACAGCCCATTTGGAATGATAAAGAATTGCTGTGGTCTTGCACTGGAATGGACTGACTTCATTATCACACTCAATGACGGTTTTAACTTCATATTTTCTCAGCTCTGCCTGAAGGAAAAACTATACTCTTGATAACCAAAGAACATTATTAAAGCTAGTTTCTCAAGGAGTTTAATGATAACTACATTATTTCTCCTTAAGAAAACTAGATTGTGAATGTAGTTATGTTCAGTGTGCTTAATATTAGGAGACTTTGTACTGTTGGGTTTTAAACAAGTTGGTTTGATTTTTCCTACATCTGTATGTTGGATTATTCCATGGAAGGGTTTTGGCAGCACACTTTATAGGTAAAAATGAAGCCTACCTGGTAGAGTGATTTTTTTTAATGAGTTTGTGGTCTTTCATGTTTGTCAACAATGGAAATGACATCTGGATTTAATTAGTCATCTGCTGTGTATTTCACTGTTAATTTCACTGAAATCAAATTAGTGATTTCATGACAGGGAGAACTTTAATTGTACCAGCAACTCCTTATCTTTGGCATACATTGTACAGGTGATCTTGCTGCTATGTATAAAATTACTGAAGTAGACTTTTTTATTTTTAAGCTATGTGCACATATTGAAGAGCGTTCCCAGGCTCAAAACCTTCTTAAAATGGTTTCTTCAAATAGAAGGTGATGAATTACACACAGGAATTTGTTATTATATTATATAATCAATTCTTGTATTCTAAGGGATAATGGGATGGACTCTGTCCTCAGTTATATTTCACTAAATGGTAATTATACTCTGGTATACTACCATTACTGATATAACATATGCTACATTAACATCCTTCCAGTGATAAGAAAGGTCCTCTGACTTGATGAGTTCAAATTCTAAGCAACAGATACTTTCATCTGAAAAGGCAAGCCAAAATGAGCCCTTTAATCTGAACTTGCAATGCACTTTATTATTTCTCATTCATCAAATTTAATGTCATCCTCAAGGAGATAGCAATTACCCAACCAGATCAGATGAGTGATCCATCTATCTAGACCAGTACCATGTACTCCCCACAGTGAATGCAAGCAGAAGAAGCCTATACCCAACATTCATATGGTACCTTGAACTACTGCTACTGATTCTCTATAATTGCACACAGTGTGTACCTGTTAATGCCTTAAAACAAATTGAAATATCTTTTAGGAATTCTACAAAATATTACTGAGGATTTTCTCATTAATATACACTTATTTAATCCTCTTCTGAGCACTGATAAATTCTTTGGTTTAGGCTCTTTTTGTAATTAGTTTTACAGGTTAATTATCTTTTAAATACAACGCATTTTCTCCTATCATCTTCAAATGTATCACTTTTCAAATCCACTGAAATCCTCCTGTTCTTGCAGTTTCTGAAAGGACAAGTAAGAACGTTCAGTATTTCCTCCCCAAATCACTCAGGAATTTTCTCTGTGCCTGCCTGTCTTTGTCTGCGACAGCCACAACCTCCCAAGTATTTCCTGCTGCAATTTACTCTTGTGTTTCTTGTCAACATTAGCAGCTGTTTTTTGAACTTCCTTTAGTTAGACCATTTCATGATTCTATGAGCAGAAATGAATGCTGCATCCTTGGAAAGGATATACCACTGTTTTATATAATGCCATGATCAGTGGAATTTTCTAGCCCATTATTTCTGTATCACAGTGCAGTATTTGCTTTTTGACTTCTGCTGTGCAATGAGCAGATGTTTTTCCTGAGCTGCTGGCAATGTCCCCTAGGTTGTTTTTTTTTTTCTCCCTGAGTGGTTACAGTTAATTTAGAACCCAGTAGTATGTATGAACAACTCAAATTATTCCCTGCAATGGGCATTACTTTGTATTTGTCAACAAAGGATTGCACATGATGTTCTGCTGTCAATACAGCCTTCTTTATTAGGTGCCTCTGAAATTCCTCACGGTCTTCTCTATCACTGACTCCCATAAATAATTTCTTATTATCTTCAAATCTTGCAACTACACTGCCTACTCCCTTTTTCACATCACTGATTAAATAACAGTGGTCGTCAAACAGAAGTTTGAGGCACCCTTTCATTAACCTTTTGCCATTTTTTTATTAACATGAAAAGCGAGCATTTATTTCTCTTTTCAGTCTTCTGTCCTTGGCCAGTTTCAAATCAATGTCAGACATTTATCACTTACTATCTGACACCTTTGTTTACTTATCACCTCTTACAAGAAATTTTTTAAAGACTAAATAAGTCCCATTTATTTGTTTCACTATACCCACTGTGTGTATGGCACAGAATTAATACTAGCAGATTGGAGAAGCACAGAGTCAATCCCAGATTCTTGCTTTCATATTATATTAACTCAGCTGCTGTTTCATACAGTAAATTCATTTAATTACCATTTCAACCAGCTTTCCTAAAGTCACAATCACTGAGCTATATAATTATGTATCAAAAGAATGTGTACTTACTTTCTGGTTCTGTTCTACAGCAGTTATTTCAATGAGTCCTTTCTTTGATTTGAGTTGTTCAAGCACTTGCTCCTCCATTCTATCAGAACCCTTTTCTTGTTAATCTAAGCATCCATCCCTTTTAATATTCTGATCTCCCTCTTCCTGAAAAGTGCAGGTTTGAGGTGTGTATCCTCTACCATAGCTTTATTGTTACAACAGACTCCAATAAATTACTTGGCAACTCTGTAATGCTTTCTAGGAAGTATAATTTCTCTCTTTATTCCTTCATTGTCAAGCCAGCCCAAGGATCCTTTATTGAACATCCTGATTCTGATATTCCACCTGTGATACTACATATCCTGTTACTGCAGGCAGTTAACTAAGAACTGCCAAAACAAATTATGTGCCCAAGTGAGTGACTTGGCAGGTAGTAGAAAGGGAAGCCCAGGACCATGATCCTTTTTGTAACTTTTACATGACACTATCAGCCTCAAGATTCAAGTGGTGGAAAAGAAGGGAAAAATATCTAAACTATAAATGCTTGGAAGGTAATGAGGGGGTGAGTAACAGAACAATATGATTTGTCAAAACCAAACTGTTTCAAACCAGCTTGTTTTCTCCATGGAGTGTTGGTAAGGGTAAACCCAGAACATGTTATACCTTGAATATCCTTAAATAGTCTCACACACCACAGGGCTAGTCATAGTGCTACACAATGATGCAAAAACAAGTCAAAAAACATATTCTGAGAATAATTAGCAGTAGTTCACAATGAAATGGAAGGCTATATTAAGTAGGTCTGTTCTGCTTTTGGTATTAATAATTAATTTCTTTAGGACCTGGATGATGGAATAAAAGATGGACTGATTAAATCTACAGGTTACATTAAATTGGGAGCTTGCAACAAAACTGAATCCAGTATTTACTTCAAAATTATTTTGAACTTGGAAATTTGGAAAAATCATTGAAAATGTAGGAGGTGAAATCCAACAAGGATAAATGTAAGTTTCTATGGTAGGTTAGAATAAACCTGCCAGACTGTAGAGTGGGGACTGAGCAGACAGGCAGCAAGGAGTATAAATACAGCTATAGTTCATTGCACAAATACAAACCAGAGGTGTAGTATTGTCTCTTATACAATGTATTCAGTGTTGGTAAATCTTTCTCTTGAGCACTGTGTTTGGATGCTACCGGGTCTGTGAAGTGACAGGGCAAAGAGCTGGAGACTGTCAAGGACACAGCAACAAGAACAATTAGAACTCTAGAAGAAGAAAAAGACCAAAAGAAAGGTGAAATAACCTGTTCTCTAGCCTAGAAGCTTTGGCCTGAACATGGCAGCAGTATTAAAATACGTAGAAGTTTCCTGTAAAGAACATGACTTGCAAGGTGGACATGGCAAGAATTACGACCTCAAATTGAAGAAATTGAAGAAATCCTACAAAATAGGATAAATTTTGTAAAGATAAAGGTGAATAAACATTGAGAAGGTTTGTATAAGGAAGTTGCATAATATTCATTTTTAGAAGGTTTGTATTTTAAAGAACTGATCAGACAAACATCTGTTTACATTCAGCAGATAGCTTTATGAGCTTCTTTTGACCCCCATTGTCCACAATTTAGTTTAAAAGAAAAAAGAAAACAGCTGCAAGAAAAATGCTGAAGGTAACGGAAGTGCTCTTGGGCATATTAGAATAGGTCATGACACTGAGGAAGCAAGGTGGTGCTATGCTAGTTAAAATATCTCATTCACTCCCTGTTTTAAGCCCTAAGCAGTAACTGAAATGACTGCATCCATCAGAGAGAGAGCTGTCTAGTCAGAGTAAGTGAATTCAGTCTTATGCTCTGGATTCATCCTCTGGTGTGTGTCTCAGTTTCGCAGCTAGGGCGAGACTACGAGCTTCCAAAACAATATTTATTGCTCACTTCTTTCCCGAAGGAAAGAAATAAACAAAACAAACGCTTGGAGGTTGAAAACAAACTATACCAATTTAATGAAAACAGGGAAAAAAGGGAATAACAGGTAAAAGGGAAATGGAAGGGAAAAGGATAAATATATTTACAAAATCCCGAAACCAGGAATCCAGGGAAGAAAAAGTCCTCTTCTGGTATGCAGAAGAAACTGAGGCTGCACTGATTCACTGTGCAGCCTTAGGCAAAATGCCTGAACTTTCTGCATTTGCTTTCCTATTTCTGAAAGGAGAGTACGTATCTACCTCAAAAGTGTGTATCGTGGTAGGAGCCCTGATGGAAAAGGTTTTTATCAAGGAAACTGAGAGAAAGCATGCTTCCTGGAATATAGTTTTAGATAACTTAAGGGCCTAGGAGCATTGTTCTCTCCTACTGTTGCTGATGCCTGCCTGGTGGAGGGTGTTCTGATCCTTTCAGGCAGGCTGTCAGAACAGCTGAAATAGTTCCCAACAAATACATGGAAAGATCTCAGCAGATGGTCACCACATACAATTTCAACGTATTTCCCTGCCTTTTGCTGCCTTTTTGAGCAGAACGATCACTGCTCCTAGCAAAGCTACTTCTGAAGGCATTTTATAACTTCCCTCAGTGGAACCAAGAGTTTCAATATAAGGTTGTTCTACAAAACATTTTCCTCTGAACTTCCTGGATGGTCCTAGCTCCTATGCCTCCTACCTGACATCACACTACTGTAGAAGAGCAGAGGCACAAAATTGTTCCTCTATGCACTTAATTTTCACCCAATCGCAAGGTATTTTATGACCATTAATTTAATGGAGCACTATCCCAGGAGAGATACAACTTTATACTTTATGATCAGAAAGTTAGAATTCTAGTGATGAATTCAACATCACAAAGCAGGGCAGTGGCTGATCTGAAAACAGATTCTGGTTGTGTGCTGTGATAACATATACACATGTTTTTATATATCCATATGTATGTGTAAAACAGTTGTTTGTTTAGCTATGAAGACAAATAGAAGCATATGATTACAGTTTCCCTTTACTTTAAAGTACAAGCAGGCTCAATTCAAAAATGACAACTAAATGTTTTAAACTCCATGTTTCAAGGAATAGCAAATGCTTCTTAAGGATGGTGTCTTTAGAGGAAAAAGAGTAGAAATTGCACTTGTTGGCTAAAAGTATTTTGATTACTGTATGATTTATTGAGAAAGCCAAGTCTGACCTTCCTTTTTCTGGACAGCTTGAATTCCTAATTTTGGTTGCTTCTTTCTTTGTTGACTACAGAACTGATACACTTTGATTTTCATACATGACTTATCTAGTTTCCATGTGCTTCAAAGCCACGCAGCCTGGAGGCATCTATTCTGGCCTCAGTCCAAGTCAGACTTCAGTACTTAGTGACAACTGAGGACATTCATGGTAGGAGAACACTAGTCCTCTGCTCATGGATTTCTTTATTTAAAGTAAAAGTCTAAGTTGTCAAATACAAAAAATGGAAGCTGCCATAGGGCACAATGTAGAAGTCACTATATAGAAAAGAAAAAGAAAGTTGTTTGCCTTTTTGAAAGACTTCAATTGATAACTAACGTTCCTGTCACCTTGTTAAGCCACGTCCTCCACTTTCCTACTAAGTGATCCAGAACAATCTATAGGTAGCACAGCATTTATCAAAGCAGAGCATCTGTCAGTCCCTCTAGTCACAACATCCTGCCCCTTCATGTACCTGGAGAGAACACCAGTTTCTCTCATCTCTCATTCAGTTTCCTACTGTAGCATATCAGATAACCCCATTAAGAATGAGCACCCTGCACTCACATCTAGCAATGACCATATAAACCTATATTATCACTGTTTATAGTGATTGTCTTTTATATAGGATCAGGGTAGTGAATATGTCCTATACGAGAGAAATCTTGTACAACTCTATTGCAAAATCTGAACACTTTACAGCAGTATTTTAAAGGCAATGACTATATCGATGAAACAATTGTTTTATCTTTATTCTGGTATAAATGCTGTTGATTTAATAGCTGGTGGTTGCTTATAGAAGAGCAGAGCACAAACCAGTGTTGCTTCAGGAATACATTATGACTAAAATATGTATGTGAATTCCTATACAAATTAAATATGGCTTTCTGCTCCTGGAATGTTTCTGAGTATCCCCCAGTGTCAGAGAGTTTGGGAATGAATGTTATGCTGACTTCAACTTACATGTCAAAGCTCTGCTATTTCTACAAGGAGCAGGGAGGTAAGCAGCTCTTGCTTTCTAGCCAATGACTAATCATTCTGTACTGCAGAAGAAGTCATACTGCATAGGTTTCTGACTGGCAACGTTACAAAACCCAGCAAGTTGACTATTTAATGGAAAATCATTATCTCCCCTATCCTGTGTATGACTACACTGATAGTTGCATAAGAGAAGTACATGAACAACCTGTACGAGTTGGAGAGTTGATAGCACGTTTTCTTTAACTCAGCTTTCAATAGCATCAACTCCAGCACTGTAAATATCTTTTAAAAATCCCCCTTCTGAGTCTTCATAGCATTTTTATTTGAAGAAGTCTGGCAATAGTGAATTTTGGCAGTGCTGAAGGCCAAAGATTTCTCATTACAAATGTCTTTCTACCAGTAGGTCACAATCCTATTCTGCAGGAATAATATCCTTCATTAAGGTGACTTTTTTCCCGGAAGTCATATACACCTAGCATCAGTGTAAAGTTGCCATTTAAGGGGAACAGCCCAATGCCCATTCTGCTCACATTCTCAATGTGTATACATAAAGATCAATGAGAGTATTTCAGTGATCAAGATCCTTATTTTATCACTGTGGACAAGATTTCAGATGGTGATTTCAGATGTAAAGACTTTAACTGTCCTCATGTTAGGAGGCTATATCTATAATATTGGAATCTTTCAGAAAAGGACAGAAGCTATGCCTTCAATAATATAATACATGAATATGCAGAAGTGTGATTGCTAGTAGAATATTCTCTGAAGATATGGAAAACAGTTTTGTAAAAAAATCAGTGTACTGCAAGAAATGAATTAATAAATCTATACCATTTTGTCAGAGGTTTTGAGGACTGGATCAATCATGGTACTCTTCAATAAATGAAACCAAATAAACCAGATTACCATACTATTGTCCATGATGCTCACATTAGTTGGCTAAAAAATACAAGATATTAACATTCAATTAATTAACCATTAAATAGAAACCACACAAAAATATCTCTTTAATGTTATGTCTATCTGTTTAGAGAAGAAAATAACATTTCCTCTGGAAAAACAAGTTGTAAATGAAGAGGCTTTGCATTACCAAAGAAGCGCATAAATTAGAGGGAGAGAGAAAGAGAGGGAGATGGAAAGAGAGTGTGAAAGAAAAAGTGTGACTGATTGCAACACAATTTGTAAGCTTCAAAGGTCAAGGCAGCCAGTGTTTTTATTGGATATGATTACCTAGGGGCATTTGCAGGGCCTTGACCTGAAACAAACAAGTGGCCATGGCAGTGCTTCCATACATTTATGTCATTGCTAGGCTAATGCGATCATCTTTTCAAGCCCTAGTGCAGCACAGCTAGCTCTGTGCAGTCATTATTCGTGAGCTGAAAATGCCAGGCAATAGACAGTGGCACAGCAACATCAACTAAGTTTCTCCAGCCTCTTCACTTCATTGCTACTGGATCATCTTTGCCCTTGAGTTGGTCTGGTGGCAAACATCCTCCACAGGCAGGAGACGGCAGCAAGGGGTTGTGCACAGCTGTTGCACTGAGGAACTGGCCTATCCATGCAGAAGGAGTGTTCTCTGTAGAGTTAATCCTTTTTTTTTCAGGGCAGTTTAGGTGTGCTCTGGGGTATTCACAACAGCAACAGTATGAAAACCAACAAAACTGGATAACCAGCAGTTTCCCAGATGATCTACTTTAAGCTGTACTTCCACTTGAATTTCCAGGATTGTGACTCTTCTTGAAAAGAATGATTCATCTAGTTAATAAGGAAAGTTCAGGATACTGGGGTTTTCCAATTCATTCCAGTAAGACTACAAAATGTCTTGTGGCAGTGGCTCAGATGTCAAGCCTACTGGAAGATGGTATCTTGTTTGACATAACAAATGTTATGAAAGACCATCTTTTATGTTCATTTCATTTTTTACTGGCTGAATGGGCATGTGATCTACCTGAATTTTCTAGATTGAGAATATAGCCCTGAAATTCCTAGCAACACTTTTGCTTAAGCCCTGTGAGTGCTATACAGGCTGCCAGCCAGCCTTTAGCCTCTGAAGTTGGGTTACTGAGTCTCTTCCTGAGGTAAGCACTCAGTGAAGAGAAGATGGTGTCAGAAGATGATTCAAGTATTCTACTGACTTCAGGGAGGTTTTTGCTATAGAAATATTTACAGGTTCAGTGTGGGAAAAAGTGACTCTAAAATGGAGAGGTGAGCTGTAAGTCATGCCTTACATGAACTGAGAAAGGAAAAGGCAGGTAATATCAACACTCCTGTGCGGCTGAGGGGTACTACAGTGCCACATTTGACAAATGAAGGATCAATTCTACCAAGCCATAGGTCAGTACTACTAGTAGTTTCCACCAAATTGTTCTACCTCTGCTTCACACTTGAACCAGTGATAGGTTTGCTAAAGACTTCAGCAGCTGAAGTGCACATTCAAGTGCACTAAATCAGCTATAAATTATGGCATAATATAATACCTACCCACTCATTTCACATAAGCCACAAAAATCCTACAAATGATATTGACTCAACCACTAGTGACTTACACTGGGTGTGTTCTGAAAATCTAGAGGCAGTAAATACAAACTCTTTCTTATTCACATGACTTTTAGTTGCAGATGTCTTTCAAAAGCAGGTGAAGCCTTCAAGGGGTTAAGGAAAACACATATACTAGCAAAATGAATAATCTTTTAAAATATTCCTTCCATCTCAGTGAGCACAGTATCACTGGTGCTTGCACATGCCAGCAGTGTAGAAGCTTGTCATCTAATAATAACTACGGAAGTAGAAGTTGCTGTGATACTCAAAGTCTGCATCACCTTTAAGGTCCTTCCAGCTGGGGATAGTCTGTTTCTGAGACACATGTCTTGATAGACAGGGGAAAGACAACATTCCAGCCTCAGGGTTTCTTACATATTCAGCAAAAGTTAGAAAAGCAAGAGGTGAAACTGTCTTGAGAGCAGTGCTGTCAGATGACAAAACTAGTTGAGAGTTTTAGGTCTGCAATGTTAAAGGAGAATTTTCTTTCAGCCTCTAAACAAAATGAAGGGTCTACAGAAAGAAGCTTTTACAGAAACTAAGACACAAACAAATTATCCACACATTAAAAACTACTGCAAGAATTAATTTAAGAAAAGCAATAATCCTTCTCCTGTGTGGTGCAGATACCAGACATAAGAGCAGGCAGAGGCTGATAAGAGGTAACTGGAACTCACTATAAAGTGACAGAAATTCATTGTCATACAGGAATGAAATGCTGAAGTTCAGAAATGACATTGACTGAAAATTCTTCCCCTTCCCATTAAAAGTTTGAATGAGATATTTTAATCCAAACTGATGTTATTTAGCAATACACCTCACTGCATTTTTCAACATCCCCTCAGATACCAGTCCAACATTTACATGCCATTTTGACAGTTCAAACAGCTAACACCAGCATTTGGTAGCTGTTGGTAACCATCAGATACCACACGATCTCATGCTGGCATGGTACTGGTATCTGCAATTATAGTTTTACTTAGCTCAAAGAAATAACTTAATTGTACAAGTGTATACTAGGAACAAAACACCACGAACAATCAGCTAGACACAGGCTTACTGTAGTACTACTGTTAAAATTATGTGGTATATTTGTCTGCAATAGAGCTCTCAGCAAATTCTTCATTAAAAAGAACAAGTGTAAGTGCAGTAACACAGCCTGCCTGTGTGTAAAAATGGGCCTACAGAGACTGATAACACATCTCATTTGACAGCCTAAGTGCTCAGAATCTCTACTAATTGTTCTTATCTCTGACCTAGACCTCAGGCCACCTTTTCTCCGTTTTCAAACACTGATTTTAATTAAACAAATGTTATGACCCAAAGAAGTGAGTCATCCTTTTACCCTAATCTAGGACACTTCAGGATGGAAGGACACAGATGACTTTCAAGTGAGAATAAAAAAGCTCAAGTCTGAAAGTAGTCACTGTAATTTCTGGCCAATGCTCCTTTGGTGTCTCCAGCCACTGAGAAGAGCCATACAAGTTCCCTGCACCAGAATAATTGTGTCAGGTAATACCTATTTGCTGGAGATGCACCCAGTTGCGCTCAAACACCTATGGTGTCCCCTGCTCCTCTGTAATCAAAAGTGGAGGCTTGTCCCAGAAATGCTAACGAGTTTGTGCTGGCTTGCATAGAGCGCTGGAAGAACAGCACTGGGCAGGACAAGAAGACAGTACCCAGAAAATATAATGCAAGTTATTTTTACACAGCTAAGGATAGCAACACAGCATGTACAGCTCATCGTCTGCGGTGGTTACATTCAATCCCAGCAGTGACAAGTGCTGAGCTCTACACACATTTTCATTTATTTCTGCAGCTCCAGGCTGAGGGCAGACAGCACCCATTTTACCACATGACCATGCTTGTGAGCTAAGACAAGTGTACTTTCAAATTGCAAGTTAGCAAACTGGGTACTGTCAAGGGCAGTATTAATTTCTACAGGGTCCAAAAAGCAGCTCATTACTCCTGACTCTGCCTGCTGGGTTTCTAGTGCATAAAATAAATAAAAATCATCCCAAAGAAGGGCATTTGTTGTTATTGCCAGTGTTGTGTTGTTCTCCATGAAGATGTGTCAGCTGAGAGGAGGATTCTTTAGACGTTGACAGGAAAGATCCATCAGATATAACGTGATATTACTGATACAAACAATTAATTAGTATTTTCAGCCATACATCTGAAAACAATTTATAAAAGAAGAAAAGGAAAAAAGAAATACCAATCCGACATTACATAAGGAATAAACTTAGGCACACAAAGGTTAAAGCATCTTGGGCATATTATGCTGAAATGTCAGGCAAAGTCTGGGAACAAACCACTATTTAATAGACCATAGAAAATGGTGTCTGCAATGGCTGGGAAACTTGAGTCAGTGACTCATGTAAGGTTTTCCTCCAATGGACTCCTATAATCATACAGCTCAGGCCTAGAGAATTGATTCTTGTGTCCTATCTACTGGCCTGTGCTAGAGAAGGAGAGTATAGAAGTTATTTATTTACTAGTTATAATGGACTCAGCACAGTACAAACCACAAATTTCTTCACTGAAGAATTTGCTCAGAGCTAACTGTAGAAGAGACTATGTTTGGGAGCAGGGAGGGAAGAAGGCTGGTGATAACAAATGGAAGTTTTAAGAGTTCAAAGCAATTTCAGCATCTCTTTGGGTCAATTAAACTAGAACTATTCTCCAGAAGAATCCCTGCCCCTCTGGAAGGCCATAAGAGTACTTTATATTTCCCTTCAACTTTTACCTGTTGTTAGTGGTATTAACAGAACTGGTTGAAAGGTCTGGATTTCCATTAATGAGCCAGAGATCAGAAACAATATTCTATTTCATGTGAGTTGTCTTCACATGTATGACCATTTCCTAGAATCATATGCCCCACAGTTCAAGAAGGACATGGAACTGCTTGAGAGAGTCCAGCGCAGAGCCACTAAGATGATTAAGGGAGTGGAACATCTCCCTTATGAGGAAAGGCTGAGGAAGCTGGGTCTCTTTAGCTTGGAGAAAAGGAGACTGAGGGGTGACCTCATCCATGTTTACAAATATGTAAAGGGTGAAGGTCAGGACGATGGAGCCAAGCTTTTTACAGTGACGACCAATGATAGGACAAGGGGCAATGGTTTTAAACTGGAGCACAGGAGGTTCCATGTGAATATCAGGAAAAACTTTTTCACTGTGCGAGTGACAGAGCACTGGAANTTGGACTAGATGATCCTTCGAGGTCTCTTCCAACCCTAGAATTCTGTGAATTCTGTGATTCTGTGATAATATGCTGAGTTGGAAGGGACCCATCAGGAGCATTGTGTCCCTGTGTAGGAAACTCCAAGAATCACACCATGTGCCTGAGAGCATTGTTCAAACACTTCTTGAACTCAGGCAGGCTTGGTGCTGTGATCACGTCCCTGGGGAACTTGTTCCAGTGCTCGACCACCCTCTGAGTGAGAAAACTTTTCCTGATATCTAACCTAAACCTCCCCTGATTCAGCTTCCTGCCATTCCTCGATTTCCGGTATCATTGTCTTGAAGACTGAAAGTGCCAAGAGCAACTTCTTCAAAGATCTAAGCAATAGTACTTCTGTTATCTGTTTAACTTCAGTTTTCTGAATGGCAACTTTCAAACAATGCGTTACAGTAAACATGTTTCTGTTGTGCTTACCAATTGCTTACCAATATCAGCTTTGGACTGAAGTTTTGATAGAAATCACATGTGGTACCCACTGTGAGTACTCAAGAAGACAAAACTAGTTATGAAGAGACTGTGTAATCCAGCTAGTTTGAGAGGATGGTTTAGCTACTGCTAATACCCCTCCATCCTAGCTCTTGAAAAAGAGAAAATAAGAAAAGCAAGATGGAAGGTAATGCAAAGAAAAACAAGAAAATAGAAAATGTTTTTATTTATATAGACAGATCATAACACTGAAATGTATGCATCTAGACATCAAATGTCCTCTTTTAGGTTAGTTTTCCATGTTCCTTTTACAATCATAGAGATCTCCAGGGGCCAATTGATTCCTCATAAGTTAGGCATCTATTTTAGGATGGGATGCTCTCACTCTAGAGACATCTCTTTCCATCAGCTATAAAAAGGATTTTAAGTACTAGCTATGACTATCCAGCTAACTTTCCTGTTGCTGAAGTTCAGCACGATGACACTCCCACTTTGCATGTCTGTAGACATCTATCCATAATGTAAAACCATGTCAGCAGTGACACGTATGACAGCAGGCTGCCCAAAGCTGAGAAACAGCACAGGAAGAAATAAAAGAGGAAGCACTAATCTCAGTGTGTTTCTAGTATTACACATGAATTTGAGAAGGAACTCAACATGGAGTAAAACTGTGCATTTTGAAGTGCTTATATTACAGTCAATGCTTCTCAATATGAATTACCAAAACCTTGCACAGCCTGGAAAACATTCTGTCTAGCTGGAAGTTATATGTCAAATAAAGAATGCAATAGGATTGTTATCCCAGAAAAGCCCCCAGGAAGGGGGAGATCTGCAGCACTTGCTATGTTTGAATGGCAGCCCAAGCTGCCTTGAAAATACAGGCAGGTAGGAAAGACATTCCAGTATACATGAAGGACAAGAGAAATACTCAGAGAAAGGATGGCCTCAGTGCTAGATGGCTTTGGAAGCAGGTAATTGCCAACTCCCCCATCCAGCTCAAATAGCAAATTAGTTTATCCTTATTCTTAAATACAACTCACAATTACATTTTACTGTTACACTTCTCTTTTTATGACTTCATTTCTAAGTTAAAGTTAAAAAAGTTTTAAACCATGTTTCTTGTTTTCCTTCTTACTTTGTCTGATAGTAAGAGTGATCTAAAGCAATTCTGGGGAGCAGAATACTGGTTTTGCTCTGGAAATAAACAATCCAAATAAAGCTGTTGCAAAAAAACCTCTGAGTATCAGCAATCCAGAACAAATTTAGGGGTTTCCCACTCAAGCTGTGTCAGACCACAGCCTGCTTGCATAAAGAGACACATTCCTCAGCAGAAAGGAAGTCCTCATTAGCAAGTGGCAAGCAGTGAAGGGAACAATCACAATTCTTATAATCCCAGATTATCATAGCTAAGCATTCTTGCAGCAATCAAAGAATCCCTGATGCATTGACTTTATTTCCAGAGTGAAACAAAGTTCTGATTTACTGACAGAAAAGAAACAGCCCAGGAACATCTCTGGGTAGCCCATACAATGTAATTCTTAGATCATCATGAGGTGCCAGCAGATAGTTACTAGCTGGATTTTGAGGTTGTCGTTGCCCCTCAAAAGAGAAAGCATAAAAAGAAAAGAAGGCTAGTATAAAGTAACAACTAGATTAGAAACTTGTTTTCTCATTCATTCTCATTTCTTCTCTTATATGTAGTTATTTCTAATTCACAACAGTTTTGTTGAACTTTGGTTGGAAAGAAGAGAGTCAGGTTATTTTAATTTACAGCTATCTTAAGTTTTCACCTGTCTGTAGTAACTGCTGTGACTACAGTGTAGTGAAGTTAGCCTTTTTCTTTTTCTGCTCTTACGGTTGTATCGCTACAGCTAACTTAATAATGTCCACAATATTATTTTCTTCTCCTTCAGGAAAGTGTTAAAAGAATTAGATTACTGAATTCATCATCAAAAGTTACATGTGACAGCTTTGAAGTTAGCTGTTACAGGTGAGTGAGAGTGTTCTAGACAGAGGCATGGAGTTTAATAAAGGCTGACTTAAACTGCTTCTCCAGTATGCACTGAATTTCAGGCTGCCAGTTCTTATGGATGAGGATGGGTTAGTTTGAAAAAAGAGAAAGACTATGTTACAGAAAACATCAAATAACATGTATGGTTGACCAGAGAGTCCCATTTGTGTTGTTCTGTAACACAAAGCTAAGGCTAGGCAAATAAAAAACCAACACATTTTAAACATTTATATTCTGTGAAATGTACTGCTATATTACCATGGCTAAATGAGTAATAAACATCCTGGGAGGATTAGGTGTTTTCATAAACAGCACTTGCAGGAACCTTAGCCAAGATAGTAAGGCAGTCAATCCTCACACTCTGGGAATCAACATCCAGGGGCAGAATCCAAGAGGAATATAGCACACATGCAAAATCCATGAGCAGATGGACTGGGCAGGTTAACAGTGTCCTGTGTAACCTCCTTCCCCTTTTCATGGTCTCAGCTACTGCCTGCTAAGCCTGTTGATAAAATTAAGACTAAGCCCTGCAAGGCAGTTGCCTTCCATTCTCCCAGGGAAGAGTTTCATCCTCTTTGCACTTTGCAAATCTGACAGAAATGGGAAAAGCACACCCTGTTCAAAGGGGGCAAGAATGTTACAGGGCCTATAGCATTTGTGGGACTCTAAAAAGCAATTCAATTGGAGTGAGTTCATATCAGTGGATAAGGTTGGTATTCTGCTGACATTACAATAAACAAAAGGAAGCCCTGAAGATGCACTGGGGAGTTGTGGGGAGTTGTGGAAAGTTAAGAAACCTGGATAAGGAAGGAGAAAGACAGTGAGGTGTGATTTGATGCAAGCGAAGGGAGAAAAAAAAAACCAAAACAGAAACAAAAATAAGAGATGCAAGCTGAGACACTAAAGGTTAAGTCAGAGCCCTGGCAGTCTAACAGCGTTACTGTGAATTCTTTGGGGGGGAGGCAGCTGCCACTGACAGCACATAAACACTCCACAGCAGAGCAGCTTCAGAAAGCACAGCAGAGGTCATTCAGAAGTGCCCCGCATCTCAGAAAGCCTTTTTTAACTTGGAAGATAAAAATCTAGAGTTTGACATGAATGGTTTTTCTTTGATTTGTTTTCCAGGTCTGCAGATAAAGACAACTCAGTAAAGCCTGGAAAGCACATGTGAGCTCATCTTTTTCACAGAAGCCTTGAACAGCACAGCGAGCATCTCAGCCTTAGTGAGAGGACCATGCAGGTGTGCCACTCAAGGTCTATTTTAATAAGAAACACTGCATTCCTGGGAAAGGGAAATAATTAGGCTCACTTGACTTTTGTTTTCTTAAGAGAAAGATATTCCTCTGAAGCTGTAAGATTTTAGCCTGGTACAGAAGGAGCAACGAATAAACTGTTCTCATGGGATGCCAACATAGGGTGTGAGATCTTAGGGTAAGAGGTCAAAGCCAAACATCATTTTAATGAAAACCCTTGACAACTAATGAAAATCTTTCACTGGTTCAAGAAGGACTTCAAAGCAGCAGAAATGTCACAGAAGCAATAGCAGACCTAGAAATAAGTTATTAGGTGAATACACATAAGGAAAAAGGATATCCTGCTGTAGCAAGTACGGTATCCCATTGAAAACTTTGGATACATGTCTCCATTTAGCACTACAGAATGTAATGCCATGCAGAGAAACTTCAATAAAGCATTGCAAGGGCATTGAAAATTCTTGTCATATTAAGAAATAGCCTTGTTTATAATAAAAAACTCTTACTGACATAATTTTTTACTCTTACAGAAGTAGTTGAAGATGTTAGCATCCCCAGCTGTCCTCCTCGCCCACCAGCGAGAGGTTATTGCCCCTGCAGCAAGGGCAATGAAGATGACCGTGTGTCCATTCCTCCCCAGCAACATTTCAGGAACCAGTGCACAGTGCAACCCGCTCATCTAAAGGGTTGGCACTGCAGCCCAGCCTGTGACCCAAAGCAGCCCAGGCACAAATGTATGTCCTGATCTGCCAGCTCTGCCAGGAGGCAGATTAACGAGGTGATCAGAGACATGTGAACGATGACCTAATAAATAGCAAAATTCATTAAGGACTCCCCAACTTAAAAGCTTTGCATCTCTTTGATTCTGCCACTAAAGCTGGCCACTTGCATCATCTGTTCACTTGTGCTAATTTGAACTCCAGCTACCTCTGAAGACAGCTGCAGTATAACCTCGTAACAATTATGTTAATATGGGGTCGTGTGTGAACCAATTCATCTGAGATAATATTCCCTGTTTCTCAGTAAGCAACGTGACAACTTAATATGAAGAATGTTTTCCATTGCTTAAATTGAGTTAATGTAGACTTCGTTTGGACATTGCTTCAGTGTTGCGCAGACCCACCTGTCTTTCCTTGAGAGAAAAAAAAAACAAAAACAAAACCACAAACTGTCCCTGTGGATGAGAACAGCTTGCACATGTTAACAAGATAAAAGTTGCTATTGTTTAGATAATGTCTTATCAAGTTCATTTGACTATCCAACAAATTTTTTAAAAAATATCTGATTTAGGGGTGTCCTAATGCAATGACAACTTGTTTAATTATATCCTGCTTCTGTATGTTTTTGCTTTCTTCATGTTGAAAACATCTTTAGTTGCCATCACAAACTACTCCTGGCTTAGCTATGCATTATTAAACAATAATGCAGGTACAAACTTGCAATTAGCTGTGTACTTGTGATGAAAAAAGAAATCCTTAGATATAGTTTGCAAGGTGCTTCAGAAAGAAATTTTGTTAATGCCTGTTTTTGCTACTGTTAGCATGCATACACAGTGCTCCAGCAGGTTCCACATGGTCTATACCCAAGACTGAAGCCTTTGGTCAAGGGGATCCGAAATCCACCCATTTCCCTTGCTACAGAACAAAGAATTACAGAGCTACCCAATGAGATTTGGCTGAAGGGATTGATTTAGACAACTTCCTCTACCTGACACTATGTCAAAAGCATCAACTGAATTACGAGTTTCTCCAAATTACACACAAGTAGGAAAGCAAATTCTGTATCTAGAAGCAGAAAGGGCTGAACTGCTGCATACAGTCTGATGCTGAAGAAGGTCAATCAAGTTAAAATTGGTTTCCTGATGATGTCATGTGGGTTACAGTCCAAATTTCACTGCTCTGTGCAAAAGAAAATCATGCCAGATGCATCAAAATAGAGCAGAAATGGCACCTGAAACAACATGATCCAATTAAATGAACAATCAATACAAGCATTGATCAGAAAAAACACAGACCCACTACAGACACCATATCAGAATTATAGGACAGTACACGTTTAACTTCTCCATATCTGTTCCAGGATATATGTACAATGTCCAGTAATAAGTGCTTATGAGCATGCTCTTCTTCAGTGATGTGAATTTTTTGTTGTAGTATTGCTTGGTGGTTTCAGAAGAAACAGCCATTTTCACAAACACAGACTCCCTTCTATTATTCTGTAGTTTTTAAAACCGGCCACCAGATTATTACATGCAGGTTTTCAATAAAAAAAATTTGCTTCTAGAATATAGTCATTGATATCTCTGACAATTTTGAAATAAAAAATCATATTATGATTTTTACCATAATTTTTATCTGCACATCTCAAAAGTCAGAAAATTTTATTTTCCAGACCCCACACTTTCATGCAAGGAAAATTGAAAAATCAATCTATGAATGATAAAAAAACCACCAAATAATCAAACAAAACAAGTTATTAATTCAGTTTTACTTTTGCAAAATGAAAACTAGCCCTTCCCTTTTTCAGAAAGTACTATTTTTTTCTTTTAAAAGGTCTTCCTGGACAGCAAAAGGGAAGAGAAATGATAGGCATCCAGACTTATTTATTTATTTATAAGCCTTTGCCTTCTATAGATGAATTTGCACAAGACTGCTGAATAATGTCCTGACTTGCAACATGATGAAATTATGACTCAGCCCTAATCTAAACCTCCATATAGTTCTACAGTAAAAGGTATCTGTCATATAAATAAAATATATACTGATAGAAGAAGAGGATTTCTGGCTCAAAGAGATGTAATTGACAAGTGGATTTTGGATTTCTAGGTAGAGCACATAGGTGTTTTGAGACAATAATTCACTATTTCTTCCCACATCCTTAGTCTGAATTTACGGACCATTGCAGGTGGATGGGCTCCTGAGCTGAAAAGTTCTCAGATGCCAAGGCAATACACATGACAGATACTGCAAATGCAGCTTGCCAGATAGAGCTTAGCTGTACCCATAGATAATAGTAATCACTCCTCGTCTTCTCTGTAACGTCCTATTGGACTGCAACACTGCCTAACTACTGTCACCTTCCATAGCCACCACAGAATTTTTCTCTCAGCTTTAGAAAGACAAAAAAGCATGGGAAGAACAGCTAACAACTGAAAAAAAGTTTTAAAAAAATAAAATCTGCAAATCCTCCTGACCTTCATCTACTTTTGTCATTAAATCATGTTTGAATAGAAGAAAAAGTCAGTAAATTCAAAGTGATCAAACATGATAGAAGCAGAGGGACAGCCAGCCTGTGCCATTACCTCTCTCTGCCTCTAAAGAGATCCTTGGTGTTGTAAACTATTATTTACATCCTCTATCCTGTTCAATCTGCAGGTCTCTCAAGGAAGGTGATGACATTGCCCTCCTTTCACCCTATTTCTCCTGCCCCAGCACAAGCCCTGATGCTATTTAACTTTCCAATTCTCTGGCTGCCTTTGATGTTTAGTGACCATCACTACAATAGTAAGCAAGAGAGTATAAATCCCTGCCAAGAGCAGAAGAGCTTCCCAGACCCCACTGAAGAAAATCTGGCCTTGTGGAAATGAGAGGGCAATTCAGACTCAGAATCTGATCCAGGGACCTAGCTGGAACTGTACAACAAACCATCATAAAAAGAGCAGGGTGCAGACTGCAGGGCTGCAACTCACTCCAATTGCTATAGCATTTCCTAAGGCCAAAGTGAACATTGCAGATCCTGGTCCTTAGCAATCCACAGCCAGGCTCTTGCCTTCCTTTCCAGTTCTTGATAACTTCCTCCTTCCTTTCCATCCAGGAATCAAATGGAGCAGAAGCTAACACCATTCCCATGGCTAGAGTTAAGAAAGGACAAAACAAACAATTTGCAAGCATTAGGCACTAGCTGAGAGGCAGCCAGAGAGATACCAAGCCTTTTCACAGCAGAATTTAAGTGGTTCCTGCTTCTTGCCAGGGCAACAAATTCTTCAGCAAGCAAGCAGAAATTTCTCTGCCGTGCTTGAGTCCATAAACAGAGGACAATGTGTAATCAGCCATCTGAGCATCAAATAATTATTCATCTTCAGGCAAGCAACAATTCCTCACAATTAGTCAGATGTGGAGGTGGAAGAAGTCCTCTGCCAGAGAGGCTCCCACTGCAGTAGTTCTTTGAGGCATACAAACAACTCTCCTTCTTCCTATCCATTTATTTATTTATTTATTTATTTATTTATTTTCCTTCCTTCCTTCCTTCCTTCCTTCCTTCCTTCCTTCCTTCCTTCCTTCCTTCCTTCCTTCCTTTCCACCCTGGCACCCTTATTTATGTCCAGCAACTGGAAATCCTACCTGGTGGCCAGCACCTGCACACAGCTCTGTTACAAGTGGGGCCACCTGCTCTCCTGGCTCTGGAGGAAGCCCATCAGCTCTGCTGCACAAAGCCTCCTCTGGCACTATTAAAGCTCAATGCTTTCAGGGCCCCCAGTGAACCAGGCTGTACATTCTGACCTGTCTAGCACATCTACATTTCTATATTTAATTCTCACAAATTGCCAAATCTCAAGACAAGACAAGCAGGTGACAGCAGCAGTCACCTGAACAACTACTGCTCACAAGCTTAAGAACAACTTCAGTTCATTACACAAGTCTAAACTGTGACAGAGTAAACAGCAATGCATTAGGCAGTGAGAGGACAACTTAAGCAGTATATGTAAACTGGGAAACATATGTGGGACTAATGTGAGTACAGGAGTTGCATGTATCAGTTGTAGAAAATCAGTTTTAGCTTGCTTTTCTATGAATATCTCTAACAAAGTTATGTCTATAACAATGAAATAAACCTGGGCACTAGAGACCCACATGATAATTTAAGTGTTAATACAAACACACAGCATTGCTCTAGTGGAGAACAACAGGATTAACTGATGCCTAAACGTAATCAACTGGGAGCTACGATAATTATGCTTAAGATTTGGACCCTAAACATATTTGCAAGTCTTGAGCCTACTCTGTGAAAGAAGAGGACATTATGACAATATAACCACAGCAAAGAGTAATAAAACAGAGAGCTCATGGGAATACAACACCTGAGGGAATTTACAAGGTATTACCCATTCTACCAGAATAGCGCCCGTAAATTTGGCTGTGAGACAGACCAAGGACCAGTGTATCCTCATGTTACTACACAGGGAACATAAAGAATCATTTAGAAAGGAGTTTTGTTGACAGCTGCTAAGTGAATTGAGTAGGGCTTAGAAAACAGCAGGTCCTGGTTCAGGACCTGTACTCCGCCTGCTACAGCCTCTTGGTTTTCTAGCTAAAATGCTGCTCAAAGCAGTTCGGCAGCTCACCTCCTGCAAAATGCCTGTTCCACTTGCTGTGGCCTGCCTCATTCATTTTCTTGCCATCAAATCTGCTCTCACCTCTCACTTCCTGCTGTGTCAGTACATTAAGTTCTTCTAACAGGAGGAAAATATATTAAAGGAATAATAATAACACTGATAACAACGGCCTAAGAAATACATATTTCTTCCTCCATATTTCCCCTCGTTCGATTAGTCTCTCAGCAAGAGCAGCATTAATCACTGGAGCAACAGATAAAAGATAAAGACCAATTTGAATTTTGCTGTGTGCTACTGTGTGTGTATGTGTGTGCTTAGGCAGCAGGGAGGGAGGTAGCAGGATAATCTGTCATTTTGTATATTTATGCTGCTGGAGTCAGTCAGGACTGGTTCTCCATTGTTACCACAGATTAAAATCATTCATGTCCTTATACTTTCATTGGAGGTCATCTTTCAGGAAAAAAAAAAAGGACAATATGACCAAGATAAATTCAACCTACTTGTGCAAATCTCTGTGTATGGCTTGGGCACTGAGGCTATTGCTTGGATGTTAGAACACAACATATAGTAGTTTTTTCTCCTTACCTGACCTGACTCTTTTTATACTAAGAATGAGTTTTCCTGCTTTGAAACACTTACTGGAAAAGAGCTGTTGCAAGCGAGAGGAAGAGGGGCTTTTTAGATGATCCTAGTGCAAGTGTGTGAGAGTCCAGCTCCTTCTGACTTTGAACTGCCGTGGAAGAAGCCGTGGGTTCTCAGATCTCACTGCCAGCAGTTCTACTGAACTGAGTCCCTGCCAGCTTGGCAATAAAAGAGACTTCCCTTTATCCCTGGGGAAGATGGAGCATGGAACAAAGCAGAGATTAAAAAGTAGAAGAGCAATTACTAAGCCATATGGGTGAGTTTCTCTCTTCTCCAAACCTTTGTCTATCCAAAATAGAGTTGCTAGAACCACCAGCCTACCACCTGTAGCCATGTCACTCTCCATCTTTAAATCTTGCTGTTTTCTTCCCATAACTCTAGGAGACAGATGTATGTCATCCTCTGGATCTTAGTTCCTTGTCTGCACCTCAGTATTCATCCTTTCTCTATGCACCTTCATACATTTAGCCATTAGAGCATTCCCAGCATTTCCTACTCTCTGGTTCATGCCTCCTAATAAACTACTGGTATTCCCTGGAAGTGTCTTTACCGACGAATCAATTTCCTTAGCACACACGATCTGAGACATAGCACAATGGGCAACACAGCACCAGTGGAAAACTCTCAAAGCAATTATTAGGGAAGGTGGTCCCTTCATGAGTTAATACAAGACCAAATTTTCTCCAAAAACACACTAAGAAATAACAGGAATATTTGCATCCCATGCAATATCAAGAGAACTGAAATCCAATTCCTCACCCCTTTGGCTTTATTTTTCTGTTGAAATTTTGTGGGAAAAAAATTCTTATCTTTCAGAATATAATACAAGTAATTTTGCAATCAAAATGAACAGCATCCCACATCCTCATATCTAAGGGAGGAGAAAAAAGATTGGTGGTTATATAGCCTGTCTTGCTAATCGCTACTTTTAAGAGCTGTACCGTGACAGACATATCTTCCAAATCAGTGAAAACTCATCCCACAGATTAAAAAGAAACTAGCAGAAATCCTTCTGTTTCTGCTCGTTAACACCATCATGATTCTACAGAAAACCCAAGGCATTAATTATATGGTTTCAGAAAGTGGGTCTGTCACAACAGTATGGATGTGTTTCTAATTTCTGTGCATTCATTCAAATATGAGCTAGGAAAAGTAAGAGGTACATTCCCACCTCTCAGCCAGTCTTGTAAAAAAAACCTAAACAAATAAAATAGAACTGTATGCTCTGGAAGTATTTTGGCAATGTCTACAGCTTCTAGGCATTTCCCTGAAGTGTATAAATAGCGAGCAGAGCAGATTTGCTATAACAAAATGTAAGCCAATCTTCCCAACTATATTTGAGCTATAACCATTGATTCTACTTCATTTATTTCTAAGCAGCTGCTTTTGCAGTATTGGAACTCTTTATCATATAGTGTCGCTGCATAACCATCCCAGAACAACACACTTAGCCTATTCTTTCATTTGGCCTGTAATCAAATGTATGGCCAACTATAGTAGCTTTAGTTCCTGATGCTGAATTAATCAGATTTTGAAAATAATCTTCCACATGACTTTCAAGAATCCTTTTTGGCAGAGCAAATGACATGTCTAAATACACAAAGGTATACTGTGCCCTGAAAAAAAAAGTACATACTAATGTTATTAACAGTACTTTCTGAGAAATGTATGCTTGCCCGCCTGTCTGAAGAAGGTAGGTATCAGTTTACTACAGCTGTTATTACGGCTTCTTATCCCTTTATTATAGAAAAGGATATGCTTTTTGGTCACTTAAAATCAAGCAAATATTTCAGTAAGTTCTTGATCAAGATAAAAAGAATTCATCAGAGGAAATTTTTAAAAGGTCCTGAAATGCTAGAAAAGTGCTAGACGAGCCCTGCCTTCATATGCTGGGCCAAATATTCATTTCCAAAATTCACAGTAGAACAGAACTGGCTATATGTGTTGAAAACACCACCTGAGATTTTTGCTGCAAGCCCCAAATGATTGTTCAGATGTCCAAATCAAAGGTAGTGTAAACTCAACCCTTGTAGAAATTAGTCAGTTAACTCCAGTCTTCTGTAAACTATTAGACAGAAGAAATAAAACGACAATGTGGGTCCCAGCAGAACACACAGAGGAGTGGCTGAAGTGACTACTTGAAAACACTGCTATATAAAAACAGGTGATCCAAAGAATGAATGTAATCTATCTTTCGAGAAATTATACCATACATCAACTTGTGGCACTCGGGTTTGCCACACACATCCAATCAAGTCCCTTCCCTGGAGTTCTGAAAGAATAGTCTCTGTTTGGAGCCAACAATGGTTACTAAGTTAAATGTTCCAATACCGCTGGTGATAACTTCAACAAATGACAGCATACACCAGCATATGCATGAGCTGTTTTACAAATACAATGTTCTTTATTACTGTAATTGTGCTTAGCAGAAATACAAGGCTGAGTTTATTTCCATCATCAGTACTTGTCAGAACTTGGGAACGTAGGCTGGAAAAATAATATTACAGTAAAATCCCATTCTCTTTTTGGATGGGTACTGAACTCCTGGTTCGTATGGCACTTCCAGAAGTGCAGCACACCTGTCTTATGCAGAAAGTGAATGAAATAATTAAAATATAGGATTATATTTTAGATTATATGGGCTTTACAGGTAATCTGAGTATCCTGAGCACTACATCAATAAATATAATTTAAACACACCACACAACTCTGTCATCTAATTCTCAGTTAAAAATTGGAGAATATTTTTATCCCCCATAGTGAACGTTATCACACACTATATATATATGTCTCTGGCTAGATAGCTACTACATTACATGTCAAAGATTCCATATTTCAGTGTGCACTAAATCTATTTCTATATTACATACTTGTGAAGTATTTAGAGGTCATTTGGTATTATTGAATTAATCACTCTCTAACCTACATGAACAGTAGTTTGCACGAAAATCTTCTAACTGCTATTTTGTGAATTTCACTGCAGCAATGTAACTGTACTATCTCACTCAACAGGACTGTAGTGCAGGAGGAAGGATTCCACTCTGAAAGATGGTAAAGGCTGGGGGCTTTGGTCTCTTTAAGAAAAAATAGTTGAGGAAGAAGCAGAAAAGGAGGGATGAGAGCCAAGATGTGTAATTCTCAGTGGTACCAATGGGCCAGTGAAGTCAGTCTCTAAAGCAGAGACTCATCAAAAGCCCTTTTTTCATTAAAGCTTTGCAAGTCTTGGGATGAATATGTCACTAGTGACTTATAAGAAGCAAAAACTAAATTAAAGGCCAATTTCTTTCCCCCCAAAATTGCTATCTATTAGTGTAAAAGACAGTACCTAGGCAATACCAAGGGTGAGACAATTTTATTTGTCTTAGCTGACAGTGAAAGTCTAATTAGACTGACAAATCTTCTGTACTATTTTCCTTTGTGATATACGCTGTAAGAAAGGATTTAGCCTGAAGCTGCACGTTATGGAAGACATTAATCAGGATTATTGGACCCTCAATAGAAAACACAGTTAGAAGGCCAGAAAGCCTAATGGTTAAAATAAAAGGTTGAGAACTTTATTCTGAGCCATGCCAATGGGCTGGACTTTCCACATGGATAATGGGCAGATCCCCTCTTCTATTTTTTAGAGAGAACATTCTGCGTATTATATATCATACACTGTCATTTTATGGCTTTAATATCATAGCTTAAAACATCCACAAGTAATTTATTCTTGTCACCTCCAAGCTACAGTTTGAACAGTTTATCAGGTGTCACTATCCTCATCTCAAGAAGTTGAGGCATGCATTGGATATATAACAGAGCACACAGTTTCTGGTTCCTCATGGAGAGCATAACCAGAAGTCCATCTGCCCTCCTAGAAGGGTTCTGTTCTCTTTTTCACAGAAAACTGTCTGTGATTTTGGTCTTGGGACGCCAACCATCCATGTCACAGGGCAGAGGTATTAGGGGCCCGCCCCAGGTCAGTGGGCCCTACGGCCTCCAGAAGCTTATCTGGAACAGCTCTCCTTAAGGACACATGCACCAGCTAGAATCATATATTGGATTAGCTGAACTAAAAGTGTCTTGAATGGAAGACTTGTGCATTACCATGCATGCTTTTCCAGACTAGCTTTACTATTGTAATTAACTTCAAAGACATCTTTACACAAATAGTCTGAAAAGTGAATGACCCAGCTGTGAACACGACAGAACATAGACAGAACACGCCACATGAGGGCATATGGAAAGTCTCCTAGAAAGCTTTGAGCAGCAACCTACAAAACAAATTCTGAGCATATAAGCAGCTGACATGGAAGCAGGAGCCAAGAAAATGAGTGTGACTTTAACTTGTTTTTACAGAAGTCTTCCAAACCCAGAAATCCCTGAACTACTTCACAGGGATACGTGGGATTCCAGGACGTGTAACAATTGCTAATGAAGTAACCCTGCAAGAAGCATGGCAGCCTTGCAAGAATACAACATGGCACAGTACAGTGACTCTCATCTAATAGCAGCCTGCACAGCAGGCTACTGTACAACACACAAAAGCTAGTGGCTTGTCTCTGAGGCCTTTGTAGGGCAACATGGCAAAGCAGAAGTCCCAGAGAGGGTATTATCACAGGAGAGTCTGGTGTGGGCCCTGAGACTGGCAGCAGGAATTTAGTACAACACATGTTACTTCTGAACAGACTGTACTTAAATCCAGAACAAAACCACATGTGAGAAAGTCAAATCAGCATTTCTACTCAGGGGCAGTAGAACACAAGCACCATTTGCGACTCACTGAAACAAACACAAATCAAAACTCTTTTTTCTCCCTTATTTTCAGTTAACAGAAAATGGTCAGCTCCTGCTATCTTCCTTCAAGACCTCTCTGAGGGATATTTGAATCACAGAAACGTTCCTATCAGTATAGCGTCGTCATACATCCCAACTGTTTCTCACTCAAATCCTGCCTGTCCTCCACTGATGTGTTTCATTGCATTGTAGAAATGTTATTATAATATTTTTTTTAAAAAAATGAAGTTACAGACATTTTAAATGCTAATATCATTGCTACCAGGTATTTTCAGTAATATTTTTCTTTCAATTCCTTTTGTCTTGGTTGTTTGTCCAAGACTATATCCATGGTTGGATCTTCACAAATTGAAAAGCATGTCATTGGTCTGTGCACATACTGTGTATTTTTAAAGCAGTTAATTTTCCCAGCTCTTTTAGTCTAATTGTGCTTTAAAATACTTTTGGCAATACTCAGACTACCTAACTGCATGGTGTATGTTACAAACAGAAGAAATCTTGGCAGTTATCACGCTCTTCTTTACATCCTTAACAAGTGATGTGTAAATCTAAATCCTATTGAAATTCCCCTGGATTTTGTATCACTTTGAGATTACAGACTTGATATTCTGCATAAGCTTTATATGTGCTTCAAAAAGAAATTTTAATTACTTACATATGAGAATGAGTAATACAAATAGCACAGATACTTCTAATACAGTAAGAACAATAATTCTTTATCCCAATTCTTGCCAGTTTGCATTAGATGCTTTACTTCTACTTGCATCATACTTGGTATTTCTACAATGGACCAGAACCCTTCTGTGCTAATTAGTGTACACATGCAGAATCAAAAGTACATTTTGAACCCAAGGAGTCTCCAATCTAAGCATAAAACAAGATATCACACATGGGTACAGAAAAATAGATAATAAAACAAAAAACCAATATTGATCAGCTTGATAAACAGCTGCCTTAGACCATCATCAGCCTACCCTCTGACTACTTTTTGGCACGCATTATAATGAAAGGAGGGCATCAATGGGATTGGAAAATAGACTGTTGTTGCCCTGTGGATGGTACTAGGAAGCAGAAAGATTCTTATGATCAAATCTAGGAAGTGAGCAAAAAAAAGTGCTTGAATCATGCTGATCAGAATGGGGAGAGAAAAGGCTAAACAGTGAACAGCCTTGAAAGTGAAGAAAAATTGTTTATTTCTGAGCAGAAAAGAGAGGAGAAAGCTGCAGTAAGGTAATGACTAACTGTATTTGTACCGCTTGTAGCCTTAGGTAGCTATATTTTGCGTTCCTCAAAGAACAAACTTGTTCTATTAGATTTTTCCACCACTTAAATCTAAAATTGTAAGCAGGCTTGACAATGGTGATATCAAACACAAGCGAGATAAAATAACCATTAGGTATCTGAAAACCACAGCTGGAGATACTGCCCAAACAGAAAAAGACAATTTCTTCTCACTTTCACCGCACAAAAATGCAACTTAAGCTGACAGAATCAAATTCTACCAAGAGTAAGGAAGAAAGTCATGCCACCTGTGCTGCAACAGCAATAAAATGGCCTGATATTGAAATGCAGAAAGTTGTAATGGAGGTACATTGACCTTTATCTTTCTTTCAGTGGGTAGCATGAAGTGTCAAAGAGTTATTGCTTTAATATCAGCTAAGATGAGGCCATTTGTTGTGGTGCATGTGTATTCAGGAAATCACGGCTCTAACCATGTTTTTAGAAGCCCTTTGACACTTTATTAAATCTTTTTGATGCTCTTTCAGCACACAGAGGTCTCTACAGGCTGAGTGAACTGCCATGTAGGTTAGGCAGGAAGCTTTCAGGAAGAGTTTGTCTTCATGTAAGCCAGGGTTATTTCGAGCTTGACCCAGCCCACAAAGGTCTAGTGCTACTCTCTGTTACACCCCTATAGCTAAACACAGTTCTGTTGCCTTTATAAATTATGGAAAAACTCCAATAAACTAACAAGAGCAGGATCAGGACCACAAACTTTATTCTTCTGGAGATGTAACTGTACAAAGATTTTCTCTAAAATTAGAGCGAGCCACTGAGGAGAAGAAACTGCAGTTCTTTCAAAGTTTAAGACAAACAGTGACTAAACCTGGACTAATTTCCCCTCATTTAGCTGAGAATTTATAAATCACCTATTGGGTGTTTGAGGCTAATAACTCAATTAATCCCAGTCCTGCTGCTATCTGGAGTTACAGAGTACCAAAGGGGTCAATGTTAAACCTTGGCTTGGAATTATTTACTCTAATAGCTGTAAATTCCAGGGCAGCCAGAGGTACCTCACAGAATGGGTGTGGTTGAAAGAGACCCCTGGAGGTCATCTGATCTAACCCCCCTGCTCTAGCAGGGTCACCCAGAGTTAGTTGCCCAAGACCATGTGCAGATGACCCTTGAATATTTACAAGCGTGGACACTGTACAATCTCTCTGGGAAACCTGTGCCAATGCTCAGTTACCCTCACACTGAAAAGGTGTTTGCCGATGTTTAGACAGAAACTCTTGTGTTTCAGTTTGTGTCTATTGTCTCTGGTCCTGTCACTGGGCACCACTGTCGTCTTGACACTCTCCCTTCAGATATTTGTACACATTGTTAAGATCCCCCCTGAACCTTCTATTCTTCAGGCAGAAAAGCGTCAGCTCTCAGACTTAACTCATAGGAGAGGTGCTCCAGTCCCTTAATCACCTTAGAGGTCCTTTGCTGGACTCTCTCCAGTAGCTCCATCTCTCTTTTGAACTGAGGAGCCCAGAACCAGAAACAATATTACAGGTGTGGCCTGACCTCCTACACAATTAAGAGGATGATTTTTGTGTTTTCTTATCCTAAGTGGCCAGTACTAGATAAAAAATCAAGAAAATGGTCACATATACACAAACACAATCAATAACTGATTAAATCTTCTGAAGTAGTTAGAAAGCAAGCATGCAACTTGTATGATTACAGATTTCAAGGTCCTTGATTTCATTAAGGTCTTCTGTCCCAAGCAGCAGAAATTGTGTCAGGGAAGCATAATAAGGAATAATTTAAATTTTTCTCCAACTAGACAATATACCTTTCTCTGGGGGTTTAATAAAGGCACACTCTGATCAATAATCACTTGTCAGTATCTCAGCCAGTGTAGGCTGGTGTGAAAGAAAGTATGTCAATTTCTACAGGATGAGATTCTGATGTAAATAAAGATTTTAAAATAAATGTTTCATCCTAGTTGATAACATGATAGTATGCCACTGAAATAAACTTTCAAAATCTGATCTATTGCTCAGATTTGTTATTTACATGATTCTTTTCTTTGCACAGACAAGGAAAGCTAATTTAAGGTGTTTATTTCTAATCAGTACCATATTCTGGTTGCTACACAAGTGATTCCAAAACCACTGCATTTTTAGGACAGAAAACACTACATTGGCACAAATAAGCCAGAACATATGAAATTCATTTTTTTATAGGAATGTTTTTGACCAGAGACGTTGGATCCGCTCTATGTTGGAACGTCTACATTTTGCAAGAAACTGATCTTGAAAGCATTCTTCTAAATTTTTCTACAGGAAGGCTATAAAAGGTAAATGAAAAATGGCTCTACCTGGAAGAAATGCTCCATCGCTTTTTTCCCCATTATGAACTTCACTGTTGCAGAAGTACATTCTGTCATAACAATAAATAACCATACAACCACCCCCCATTAAGCTCTGTAACTCTCTTAAGAATACATTTCCCCATATATGGAACTGCAGAAACATAGTTAAAATCATGTTCCTGTTCACAATGGGGCAATCCTACTTACATAAATGGGGTTGCACTAGAACAGGAGCAAAATCTGTCCCCACTATCTCATACATATGCCATAATAATTCATCTAGCTGTTTGTTCACCAACACAGGAGGGAAACATTTTGTGGTGATTTATCCTATACAGCATTATTAAAATAAAGAGTTACATGGAGCATGATTCAGAGAACCTGGCTTCTGTGAACTTACCAGTGAGCAGTGAAACAAAAGACTCAGAACCAAGGAAATGCAGAAGTCTGATTGACTCACCTGGATGCTGGGTGGTGAACGATTTTTTCGGGTTGTAGTGGTAGCCATCGTAGTTGTGGTTTCCATGACTGTAGTAGACATTTCTGGTGGCATGGAGGTTGTGGGTGTTGTTCCCAAGATGGAAGGGACTTCCCCAACGAGTCGGACGCTGCCATTGATTTTAATGTTTGGGTTGTTCTCCGCTGCCATATTCAGCACTTTCAAGCCATTGTAATAGAGACCGGAGAGCTGGCCTTGGAAGAGACGCCCTCTGTCCTTCCCTCCTATGGCTATTTGCGCCTGGGTGTTGAAGATCGTTAACTGTCGTCCTAGTGAAGGGGGGGGGAGGGTGAAAAACATTATTGCCAGACATTTCCTTCACTTTGCATCTTACATTGAGTGCTGGCCAGAAATGATGGACAACAAAGAAGTAGATTAATTCTTGGTAGTGTTTCTGATGACTGTAGAAATAGTGTATGGAAATGTACTGTCTAAAGCTTTTGGATTGTCAATAAGGAAGTTTAGCCTGAAAGCAAGAACTGCTAAAACTGAACCTCATACTTCAGCATCCACGCACACATTAAAACTCTGGAGGAGCTTTGACTCAGTCAGAAATTTGAACCCACTCGTTTAGAGTTGGACCCATTTTAAACTATAAATAAGGCTTCAATATGTGGCTATTTTTCTACTATTGATTCAGATTGCAGTACCTGTCAAGCTTTAGCCCATAAATAAACTTTCTGTTTTGACTGTTCAAAAGATGGGATTAACTCATAAAGCCACTTTTAATAATGCAAAGGTTTTAAGGGGTGGCTTGAGGACAGTAAAACATCCAAAAAAATGAGGGTGATATAAGGATTGTGTAGGAATCTTAAGACAGGATCAGTCATGATCTGCCACCTGTAAATTTTGTGTTGTGAAGGCTCACAAATATAAAACCAAGAAACACCAAATGCAGACATGTGATGTCTCTGAAAGAGCAAAGTTATTGAAATAGTGAGGATAACATAGTGTTTCAGATGTTTAAGCCCCAGAATACCCTACATGTGACTCTCCTCTTACAGACAATGAAATTCAAACTTAGGCAGGTTAAGTGGTTTACCCAAGGTCACACCTTGAGTGTTAGGAGTGGTCTAATATCATATGTAATGAAAAATATATTCATTAAAAATAGATCTAGTAACAATAGCCAATCCACCTAGTTTTGCAGGACACTTAAATCACATTCAGCTGGGACTGCTCTATAAATACTGCTTATGTCCCAGGTTGTAGTAGGTTGAATATGTTAAGAAATAAATTGTTTCATGCAGTGCAAAGGCAGTGCCTATAATTTCACTGTTCCTCAGAAGATCAGGGGCAAGCCATCTGGAATCTGTTGAATTAACAGAAAACCAGACTGGACAGAGCTCAGGACAGTTATCAATGCAGCACCAAGTCAATAATCATTCAAATATCTAATATGTTTTCCCATTTTATGAAGTTTGCAACACATGTGCCCATCCCATTCCCACTCCTCAGATTTCACTCACCACTTCCTCTCTCTAGTCCACCCTGATGACAGGTGCTATGCCACCATGTGGCAAAGCATGACTTATAACCCACTGCTCATTCCTTCATAGTCAGTGGTTAGAGTAGATCAAAATATGAGGGGGAGCTCACCAATTTTGGTGGTCGTCGTGACGGGTCTCGAAGTCAAGTGGTGATGCGGTGTTGCATCATCTTATGGTGACAGGATGGACCATGGGGAAGAGAATGGGGACAAGAGAAGAAATGTATCTGAAAGGAGTTCCTATCCCCAAAGAGAGCCCTAGCTAATGAAGCAAAAGTGTATGGAGAGTTGTAACATATGGACATGTGGAGGTGAGCTTGCACATCCCTTGTGCTTCTCACCCACAGATTTGTAAATGAAACACTAGGACTTGATCAGGGTGGAGTAACTGCATTGATGAAGAAATGAGAAATAAAAACAGAGGGTATCCTTCCCCTGGAAAGTGTTGAAACACCTGATGCTATATTCTGCATCTCAAGGTTTTAAACTTACCAGAGGCAACATATGTCTTTTAAAACATCAACAAACATGCACTGAAGTCACACATCGTGAGCATGTACGAACAGAGCCTTTCCCCTTCTCTATGAGGAAAATAGGATCCAATAATGATACCTATCAAAATATTCAGCCCTCTCAGACCAGCTCCTGTCTCAGCTAGAGGAAATGGCACTGTACACTGTAGAAGGCTAAACTGCTGTTATACACCATGTCCTCAGAGTTTGCTTTACTTCTTTGTCATGTTGTGCTCTGGATTTTTTAATGGATATGCTGTCAATTCTTTACTGCACCCTTTTCTCTTCTCCTCACATGTTCCCTCCCTCTAGCACATGTTGCCTCTCTCTATATTTCTTTCCATACTGTCAGTGCCCCTACGTACCCAAACATTTCACTTGGTGCTGTTCCCTCTGTCTCACCTCACTCATGACAGACTGCCAAAAGGTAGAGTTGAGATGAGTCAAGAACAGGGAGTTATTTCACTAATCTTGAGATGTTATCCCTGAAAATGAAGGGAATGTCCTGACCATTTAAAGGCTTCCATTTCCACTTCTTTCTCCCCTTGAAACAAGACTGTATCTATTTTCATCTTTTACAAAAGGGAAAAGGGATGGGCAGTGACGAGGAAGAAGAATTTTTGCTGTTCCAGCTAGAAGAGCTCCACAAGGTAGGATAGAAAAGGGGTTCCCTCACTTTTACTGGAGGATTACGACTCTCCTTAGAATGTTATCTATTCCAATCCAAGCTCAGAGCACAGTTTTAGACATGCTTGTCATATATCTTGCTCTACTTTCAAGAATGAGGAGTTAGTATATTTAGGCTGAAAAAAGGATAATTTCTCCATTTACGGGCTTTCATCTGCATCTTCTAATGCTGAAAAAAAGTGTATGTCAAGGAGGTGGCCCCACTCCAGTAAAAAAGGAACTTTGACTGTGTGTTTTGGATTCTTCCTTGTTAAGTGGTCTTCCAGTCCAGGATTCATGTGCTGCACAATATGGTTAATGTTGGAGACAGCACTGGTACTAGAACTGTGTTTGCTAAAAGGATAATACCCTGTTGGAGTCATCTACAACCTGTCATTCACTCTATGATGGTGTACAAGTGCATGAATAAAGACAACAGGGAAATGCATATGGAATGAGAGAAAACTGTTGTGAGAATATACACTTAATTCTGCCACTGTAGGCCTCTTCTAATCATTCTTTTGATGATATAGTTCTAAAGCCCTTACTTCCCCTAAGTAAAACTTATTTGGGCACTGAATTTTATTGAGAAACCATTTACATTAGTAAATTCTATTAGGTGTGTAAGGGTTGCAGAATTAGAGTCCTGCTTTTCCACAAAGAACTCTTCCTACTGATATTTTAGTGTCACACTGAATAAAAATTAGTTGTTTATTTTAAGTTTCTGAGGTGTTTTCTAAACAGTAAGGATAGTTCAAGCCCTCATTTCTTTGTTTGCTCTCTCATTGACTTCTTCATTTGGAAAACTGAGTATCAATTAAAAATACCACAGAGAAATCTTAGTGAAGTGTAACTTTTCTGTAACACTAGGAGAGATTTTGGGCCTGGTTTTGCAAATCCTAATTCACACTAATAGTTCTTGCTTCAAAAGTACAGCACTCACATCGAAAATACTTCACATGTAAGAGACATTTGAAGAACTATGGATTTTCAGGATCAATCCTTTTGATGAGATGCTTCTGGGTCTTTATTAGCTCATCCAATTGCAGTATAGGTAACAGCTGTGCCTTAGCAGACACCATGTACTCTGCTAAGGAAATCTGCTAGTTTTATGACTACTTATTTAGGACTAAAGCTTCTTTTTTTATTCACATGCATAATCTCAGTGAAGTTAAGAGTGTTTGATGTTTTGCTTATTACTCATATATTTCAAGACCTGGCTCCTCTTTAAAATATTTCAAACCAATTTATAAAATTAAAAAAAAACCAACCCCAAACCAGTAATGATGATACTTCAGAAAGATATTCTGTTATATTTGTTTTCCAAGAATGAACTATTTTGTTATTATGAATAATGTAACAGTACCACAGTAGTGGTACCACAGGAAGACCAAATCTATGGCATTCCAAAATGTCAATCAAAAAGTGTTTCATCTTACCTCACTCAAGTCAAGAACTCATATGGATAAGAGAGACATTCTATATGCTGTCTCTTTGGTGAAGCTATCTATTCCTCCATCCACCACTTCATTTTGACAGCAAGCTACCCTTTCACTCATCATCTTTATAAAGTCTTCTGACAAAAGGTTTCCATGTTGCAACAATTGTTGGAGAGATGATCAGATGGATGAGCAGGCTGGTGAACAACTAGGTAAATTATTCATTCTTACTATTTTTTCATTTGGGTGGTACCTAAGTTGCTGAAGATATCTATCTACTTTGAAATGAAGGAACAAAGCTATATTGTCTCAGGTGTTACACTGCACAATGTCATTCCTTAACACAAAGTGTGAAGACTGAATTTCCTTTCATTTTAGTAAAAACATAGCTCTACCCTTCGAGCCTAAAAACATGCAATGCTTTGAGAGTGTCTGAAAGCTCAAATATTATCTCTTTAGAATCTATTTCATGTGTGATTGTCTTTTTACACAGCATCAATATCCATAAAAGGTAGACTTCAGTTCAAAACTTCAGGATGGTTTACAAATGAAAGTGCCTTGGCATGCTTATAAGCTCAAAGTTGGAGAAGCAGTGACATAAAATAAAAGATTTGGTGGAAAATCAAAAAGGAAAAAAAAAACCCAAACAAAAACACAAAAGAAAACAAAGGTGGGTTTCTCAAGCACATGAATTGCATCAAGGAATTCGTCATGCATCTGTTTTAACAGAATTGAGGCAATCATTGTCTTTAGTGTTAAAGGGACTTTAGCAATTCAAACTGAGCAAAATTATCCTCTTTTTAGTGCTACGCTTTATTTATTTATTTTCGTTTGTTATTGTAAATTAACAGGGCAACCCATTGAAACTCAATAAGCATTTTCTGTATAATTTTATCTTAAAATTTATTTACAATTTAGCTGAATTAACTGTTCCATAAAACCCTGTTGGTCAAAAAATATTTCTGTTTCAGTTACGCAAATATTTTTGTCTTACTTTCATTTTTAGTTTTAGTTACAAACATTACACCTTTGTAGAATAAACCTGAAAAGTGGGCAACACTGTTAGCTCTCATTGAAGTCAATAGGAACTGAGTGTGCACAACACTCTGCAGGATCAGACACTTCATATAAGACTGTAGTTAGCCACATCCTTCATGACCTTAACTTAATTCATAGTGACTAAATAAATTGGTTAATTCAGCTGAGGATAGACATTTGAAACAGAACATATATTATATTTTTTCTAATCCTACAAAAAATTGGTTTTCCCTTTGGAAATTTTTTTAATAACCATAGTCTAAATCAGCACAGAAAATGCAAGATCTGAGTTCAAAGGTCACTCCCTTTTATCAGCAGTATTTTCTTAAAAGGAAACAAGAGAAGATTGTGTTCTGCTTTTTCTAGACTTCAAGGCAAGCAGTTAGTTACAGTGATTTTTTTTTATTTTTTTTTTTTAACGTCACATTTACTATAGAGGGAGAAGATCTTCCTGACTTAAGTTCCACTATATTACCAAGAGTCCAGTCCAAACCCTGCTGAAATCAATAAGTTACTCTGTTACTTTTGACAGGCTTTGGAATGGGCTATGCATCAAGATTTTTTTCCCCTCTCCAAATTCCTGAGAAAAAAACTTTACTGTTCCATTTCAACAGGTCATGAAGCTTACGCAGAACTCTCACTCAAGCCAGCTGAACTTATGCATGTTAACAAGTATTTTGCTGAATTCAGGCCAATTACTCCAGGCAAACCCACAAAATTAAGTAGCATTGCCTGAGATTATGTTAGGGAAGAGTGTAACCCATAACTTAGGCAAATGTATCAGAGTATGATTAGAGTGTTCAAACTGTACTCCAGACATAGCATAAAAGCGACAGAACAACCATCTTTCTCTGTCTCCCTCTCTGTAGTTTAAATGAAAATATTAAAAAAAGCTTTCTTTACAACATTTTTAAAAATTGTTTAATTATCTTAATACAGTTAGGAAATGCACAGCCATAGCGACTAATCAGACTAATGAAAAAAAAGAAACTTACAGGAAGTGGTTTAACCAGTAGGTATGAAAATTTTTTAAGAAAACTTTGATGATAAATATATAAATATAGTTTAAAAACAAATCAAAATAGCAAAATCATGCAGTGGTTAAATTGCCATAATACATGTTGTTGCTCTTTGCTCATCTTCATTTTGTTTTTTTAGAAAATGTCTCCTGAATTTTGCTTGTTTGTTTGTCATTACTATGATAGCAAGCTTAGAATTTCGTCCCTTTAACTGCATTTTAATAGCAATGTATTATAGCATGATTTATCAACATATGGCAGGTGGAAGCTGACACAAATTATAATGAAAATTAAAACAGTCATTTATGCAGCAGGCGATTATCATTTAAGAAACATTTATTTGCAGGCTTTAAAAATGAGGGTTTAGAATCAAATGGGTTTAAAATGAAAGTTTTAATGACTGTTACCTTTTTCCTGCAGCCACTCCTCTACGGGCCGGTTATATTTGAAGGGGATTTTCTGTTTTACCATTTGGAACCGTTCACTATCAGTGTTTCCTTTAAAGTTTAAAAAACAGCTTAAAAACAATCTGAAAAGTCAATGAAATAGTTAAAACAACCTAGATTTTTGGGTGTTTTTTATGACCTTATTTAGCTATAAATAAATAAGTGCATGTGTGTGTACATACATATATTTGAAAACAGAGATATTTATCTTTAGTAAAGTGGAGAATAGTTACACATTCAAGTGCCTGAGGTTCTGGAAGGTCAAAGAAGTTAAATCCTATTAAAAAGATATCTCAGATTCTCCTTAGAGTATTTGTTTATCCAAATTGGTTAGAAGGCATGTGTAATTTGTCTGGGATATGAGACCTTGAGTGAACTCAGCGCCATGAGTTCAAACATTTTGATCAGACTCTAGATTTGATTGCATAAGGACATGGCACAATATGTCAGTCACACAAACACACAGTTAGTAATACTTTGATAAACCTTTTTGCAGTAGTAAAAGACTTGTTAGGACTAGAAACCCAGTGAGCAGAAAAAAAAGAAAGGAAGAAATTCTAAGAAATCAATGTTGAAAGGATGTAATAGAAATAGTTAAAAAAAACCCCTAAGCCTAAGAAGATAGATAGAAAAAAAGGGAAGTAACATTTAAAAAGAGGAAGAGCTGTTAATTAGGGATAAGTGAAGGCTTGTGTCCAGCTACCAAAGAATTGGGCCTCTTGCCAGAAGAAAACAGAAGCTTAGAAACTAATTTAAATGAAAGCAGAAATAATTATTCAATATGTAAATTCTGACAAGTGCACTTTACTGTTCCATGTTGATGGATAATACAATTATCCAATAAAGTGTTTCGGAGGAAAGCTCTTATCACTTGCACAGTACAGAGAGGAATAGGATTCGCACAAAGTCTTTGTCTAAATTCCATGGCTGCTGAAAAATTGTACAGGTCAGATGGGTTGGGCCAGTCTTTAGTAGAAAGGAGCAGCTCAGTTTGAATGTGTTAGAAGTGACAGTAAACAAGTGCCATCATTCTGCTTTTTCATTTTCTTCAGCTACAGTAACTTTCTGGCTCATTCTAGTTTTTGCTACAAAATCTTAAGTCAGATATAAAAAGAGTGCATCTTTTACAAATTTCCTTATAATATTGTAGAAAACTAAAGTAAGCCCCCAGCTTACTGAACTAATGCTACCATAAAGAGATTAGTAGTGTTCCAATACATGCTTTGAATAAATGGCAGTCCAAGAGCCAGCAACTGCTCTGCACAACTTTCAGTACTGCTTTTAAAATCCTACATATAAGTAACCTACCATGGCTTCATATTTATTTGACTTTCTGAAACAGATGCTGGAATTTTTTTTCAGTATAAAGATACACCAAGGAAAAGATTATATTTGACTAACAGCTGGCAAGGTGCTCCACCCAGACAATAGCAGACACTTTCACACTACAAGCAATTTGACTGGTAAATCTCATGTGTTCAATAACCCTTACTGTCTAACTGTTGCTCAGAATTGCTGCCAGTCTGTATGAGGTACCTGCTGACCACAGCTACCCTGCCCAGCATCATCTTATTACTGCTGACTTTCTGGAGGCACTATAGTGACACACTGGCTATAATCCCACAAGAATCACACGTAATAAAGCATGGACCTAATCTTAAAGGCTATTTGTAAAAATCATCAACTGTATCTCTTTAAGTCCAGCTGCCAGAAAAACAGCAGTTTGGATTTGTGTTAATATCTCCAACTATAATGATGAACATTTAGAAGCCTTGCTGCTTTTCTAGGGCAACAGATAAAACAAAGCAAAAACATTTAAGAAGAGTTTTACTGGTCTGACTCCTTATCACCTTCCTGGAAAGTCATCCACATTTTTCCTTCTATGTAGCAGATCCATTGTCAGAAACTGCTATTCCCCATTGGAGAAAGATCTAATTAAGCATTAGCTGACACACACTGATGTACCAGTTTCTCTGTCCCACTTCAGATGCCTGCCATGTACAACTGGTTACGTGGATAAACTAGAAGGAAAAGATAAAATATTGGAAATACACTCTGTCAGTCATTTGTCAAATAATATCAAACAATGTACCATGATGGCTTGGAGTCACTCACAGACATTAAGCTACTTTTAAGTACATTCCCAGCTCTCATAAGTTATACCAGCACCAACAAAGTACCGATAGTCAGTTCTGTACTTCTATGAATACAGATTCATAAACATAAATTTTGAATCATGTTCAGTGCAGGATCTAAGAAAGAAATTCATGAAGAGTGGCTGAGGTAATATAAACAGCAAAACAAAAAAAAATCACTTAAAGAGACAGAAATATTAAAATTTTGGGAGGTCTGTTTATTAATAATGAACTGATGACTAATGTAGGCTGGGGTCACACAAGTCAGTTGTTTTCCCAGTTTCTTAACGTAAAGGATAAGTCCCTTTGCTGCAAGTTCTCCCATTTGTTCAAGCCTAGGGGAAGTTTACATTCACAGAAGCAGACCTGCTGGTTTGAGGAGAACAGAAACAAAAGTAATTAAGTTCACTACAAAAACAATTTATTTTTTAAGATCAGTTAGCAACACATTCTGCTTATACATTAGATCTTTTCTCAAAATGTTAATACATGTTCTCCTTCACCAAACTAGCTAAATCTCATAAATGCAATCACAGAAATTCTGCATCTCCTTTAGGATATTTTTGGTCTCTTGTAGTGTGCCCATTTTTCTCTGTGTAAGAAAGGATTACTAGGTACTGAAAGACACTCAGGAGATTTTTCAATGGGACTTAAAGACCTAAATTTCTCTGTGAACTCCTAAATTTCTCTATCAAGCCAGACTGGAACACTTACAGAGAGTCTGCTACTACCTCTATATTGCATGTGATAAAGAAAGATATCATTTCAGTAGAAATGAATGTTATTCCCCACTATAGAATATGTTCTGAGTAAGGACATCTGGTTAGATGAGTGTATTGAAATCTTAATGTTGATGGGAAATAACATTTTCTACAGAGCCAAAGAAATTCTGTAACACACTTTACTCAGAACAAAGAAATTCACTGGCTTCATTTCATATGTACATAAGCAACCTTTTATTGGTGGCAATGAGATCTTTTTCAGAATAAAGAATGATCCTTAGTTCATAGAGTCAGCCAGTGGCTGGCATGGAGTGCTTCTTCCTCTGTGTGGAGGGCTGACTGTAGAAAGGAAAAAATATAGTGAATTGAAATTTCTCAAAAGTAGGGCATCTGACAAGAACAGGCCAGCAAGACTAAGGTAAAAAGGAAGTGGACAATGAAAGAAGACATGACAGGAAAAAGTGGGTTTTTATAATACAGTCCTAGACCTTCAAGAAAGCCAGTAATGACAACTATTCCCCACCATATCTTTAAAGAATCTTTTTTTAAAAATCAGGTTTAATTTAATTTTATTATTATTATTAATAGGCAGATATATTCAGCAAGATTAAAATATGTATAAAAATCATACCTTTAAATGCTATGAAAAATTGAAGGACATTAGAAAATTCAAATAGGTTTAAATTGCAACATTAGTACCTGATCTATTATTTTTGTTTTGTTTTTAAATTTTATTTCAGACATTAGTAAGAATGATTTTTAAAAACATGTGCATGAGAATGTGTTCACTGATACACCCAATTACAACATTGAGTTAAAGAACAAGTTTTCCACTATTAAGCACTTGGGATAGTCATTAAATATCAATAAAACAATACAATTATTAAATTAATATAGATTTGGAGTTGTGCTTTAAAAAAATAAACACAGCATTTGATATGAGAGTTCAAAAAGGAAATATCATGGTTTGCAACACAAACTAAATTTCAACATGAGGTAAGCTCATCGGACCTCTGAGAGCTGAGCCATGATGTGATTAAAAGGGATTCTTGACCATCTTCATACAAAGAAAATTTCAGTAACAATCCTTTTGTGACATTGTGAATCCACTGCAATTCTTTTCTATAGCTGAATGATATAAACATTCAAACCCTTCACCCAGCTAATCCAGCTCCCCCCTTTTTTCTCTTAGAGTCCAGCTCTGATTCAAGGCTGTACTTCAGAAAAGAATACACAGGATAAAGAGAGCCATTTAAATTTATTTTAGAAAATACACTTAATCCCATAGTTCTTTTGCATTCAGAATCAATGTGGGTCTCAAAGGTCTGAAGGATATAATTTGTTATAGTAAAGTTGTGTTGATTAGTTTTGCTACTTGTGATTTACTAAATATTTTTCTTCCCATAGGTCCTATCTGCTTAAATGATACAAGTACCAATAGGAACTGCTAATTTAAAATATCCTTCCTCCTTTTTCCTTCATCTGCATAATAAATTCCTGTATATCAATATGATGATCTGCTTCATGACTTAGCTTCTTCTAAAGGACTGTACCTGAGAAATGCATTCCTTCACCTATTTTTCCTTTTCTCATGCAAAATTCTAGAGCACAGCCAAATCCAGTTCTGTGAAGACTGGGACAAAACAAGTCTTTCATTCCATTTAGTACTCATATGTACAGTTAAGAAAAATCCTGCTGCATCTCCTAAGTATCATGAAGACCTCAGTTTTCCAAAAAACTGATAAGCATCCAGTATATATATTTTATAACCGATCTTGGGGATCCAGGCAAGGCGATGTGTCCGGGATCCAGGCGAAGCTAGGCGATGTAATCTCTAGCTGGCAGCAAGCTGCCCCGGAGCGCTGGGTGCGCAGAGAGCACAGAGCCGGCCTCCCTTCCCAGCACTCGATGTTCTTGCTGGTATCCTAGGTTGAGTAGTATCTCAACATCCAACTCGCAGAGCACGTCCCGCTCCTTCCCCTGGTGCTCAGGCACTGAAGGTCCCCTAGTGCCTCGAGCCCTGCCTTTTAAGGTCCACGCCCCTTGTTAGGCAATTAGCTTTATTATTACCAAACAATTAGCACCTGAATGTGATGACCAGGAGGGCTGCTCTGTCAATCAACAATCAGGTAGCCCTCTGGTCAACCTCTACAACCTAAAAGATTTTAATGGTAACATTTTGAACCTTTGGGATCCCTGAATCTTGTTTAACCTGAATATTCAAAGTATTTCAAGTACCACAGACATTCCTGAGGACTAAATATTTTGGAGAGGAATCTGGCAGAGGAGATCTATTTTTCTGTTTGTCCATCCCCAAGAAAACCTGGTAACTCAACCATAAAATTCAGAGCCTGCTGGTTAAATATGATCAGCTGCCAGTCTTCTGTCTTTTTTTCTGGAGCCCTCTGTATCCCTGCTCCATGGGCTATATAGATAAATAGATCAGATTCACTTCTAGCTTTAGCTCTTGATAATCTTCATTCTAGATCAAACTAAAATGGTAAAGAATATCAAAATAACTTGTTTGTGCTAATCACTTTTAGCAGTTCCCACAGGAAACACTTTTGATACAGTGCAACATTCCAGGGAGAGACACTTTAAATTTGCTCATGGGCAAACCAGATTTTCTTCTCAAACCCTTCAATGTTGGATGATGTTTTGCTTTTCCACCCATTTTTCCTTTAAGAAAACAAACAATCTTTATTGCATTAAGCTGATTTCTAAACCAAAATGGATTCTTAAGCCAAAGAAAGTAAAAGAGCAATTGAAGCTCTGAAAAATGCTACTTCTTGACCTAGATACCAATCACAATGATTTACTGCCTCTTTGGTGTGAAAGAAAAGCTGAAAGGTTCCCGCAAATTACACCAGGCAGAAAGAAAGTACTCACTTCCAGGTGGAATAGTAATCCAACCTTATGTGTTGTCAAGTCTGTGAAGATGCTAAAAAGAATACCATGAGAAAATATTAATCTGTCCTAAACTAACACCAAAGCCTGTTTTAAGAAGAGACACTACAGCAGCAATGTTTTCTTCATTGTTTCTAAGTCTCTAAAAAGAATGAGACATTTATCTAATGAGTAGCTATTAAATGAAAGGCAATATGGTGATATCAATAATTTAAGGAAACATTTTGAAATCAGTGCTCAAGGTTTAAACTAATTCCACCTCTCTTTCCCTCACTGTAGACGGAATTTCAGTAGGAAATCTTAGCAGCCAGTGTTTGCTAGATCAGTTCACCCAGTGGCCTTTAATACCAGCTCCCTTAGAGTTTTTATGGATGCCCATAATGTCACTAAGATAGATTTACATACACTTACTTGACATCAGTGTGGGAGGGAGGTACGGTAGACTGCTACAGCCTGCAGTTTACCTTTGAGGGCTGAATCCTCTATTAACATAAACTGACCCAGTTCAATTCAGCCCCAAAACTCTTCTAGAGCTGATGTTATGTGCCATGGAAAAGGAGACTTGCATCCATCATGGAGAAGCTACCATTTTTCCCTTATATCTAATAAAGGGCACAAAACTTTCAGAAGTATGTATGTGATTGGCCCACACTGAACCTATTTAACCACTTTTGTTATCTGGCAACTGCACTTAAAAACTTACATTATACTGAATTGTCCTATCTTCACAACTCCTTATGTACATATTTTGTTCTAAATATTAGGAAGTATAACCACCATTCGTTCACATTTTTTATTCAGCTAGGAAACTGAGACAAGCATATCAGTGAAGTTCATTTATAGAACTAGAAACTTTTTCTTCCATAAATCAGGAAGGAATAACAACACTACAATCAGTTTTAGAATCAGTCCTGTTAATCTACAGCTGTTTATTTTGTTGCTTTACTGTAAGAACATATTGTGGTTTATGTTATATAACATGAGGAATGCTTGCATTAAAATCAAAACATGTAAAAAATCTCTACTTGCAGCAGTTTTTATGAAACATTTGAAAAATGTCCAAACTTGAAACCACAGATGTGGCTTATACAGAAATGAAACAGAATGGCCACGCAACCAATCAAAATAATTATAAGGCAGGTGATCTGGAATCTTTCTAACTACCACAAACTGTCCCTCTACAAATTCTTACAAAGTTTCAGTTTACCTTGTGTAACAAGGTGTGTTATGGAAGATTAATTTGAGTTCGGGATTTTATTTCATTTTAGGGGACTGAAGAATAGCCAAGTCTTGACATTGTTTATCTTTGGATATTATGTTTTTCCCTCCGCCTTCACTGCTCAATAAAGCTGCATCTTTGCTATTGAATTCTCATGTTATTTCTTGTCCTCATTTTCCTCTTAGTCCTGGATGCCCTTGACTTAATCTTCAATTCCCTCTGGTCACATTGTTTGCTGGGATCCACACCTTTCCTTCCGTTCATCTCACTGTGAACTAAACTTAAAAGCTGACCTTCACACTGAAACTCTCCTCAGCTCACTGCCCTCATGACAAAAGACAACAAGGTCTCAGTAAGATATGAACTAAAAATAGAAAAGAGAATTATCAAGCAAGACTGTAACAGCAAAAGTTACTCAGGCAACTGGAGTTGTTTCTGAGTTTCTACTACCTCAACCAAAAGCTTTATACTGCTGCCACTCCCTATTTTATCTTATCTTTTCTAGCCTAAAAATCGTAGGGTCCTAATTCAAAGCAAAGCAGCACTCAGGCCAAAATCATTGGGAAATTCAGAGGTAAATGAGGAGATTAGAATTTAAATGTCTGTCCAGAAGGTGCAGCTAACGTGGGCCACTGTGACATCTAATTCATCCCTCTGCCCCAGGACAAGATTGCTGACATTTCAACCTCCCTTAGATTGATCTTTCAATCCTGTCTTGGATGACTGAGAAAATGAGTGTCTTGCCCCTGATAATCTAACACAGAAGCACAATAGGAGCAAACCAAAAAGAAAATTCAGACTAGCAAAGCTGGAAGAAGGTTAATCAAACTTTTTCAAGTGTGCAAAAGAAAGAAAAAGTTAGTCTTGTGAAAAAAAAATGTGACTCAAGTCTCATTTTATATGAGCAGATCATACTGAATCATTTCAGTCCTACAGAAGCTGAGGCCATGAACATGAGATAAAAGCAGTCTGCTTTAGTTCTCTTTTGATTTATGTTGGAAAAGTGAGCTAGTGTACAGTACAGAGAAAGCAGTTACCAGTTCAACCTTTTTACAGATATGAAACAATTTCAGTGTATACATTACCAGATCCTTGAGGTATTTTGTAAGTAATGTGTAAACTATCGTTTTTCACTGACCAGGTCCAAATTAAGCCCCATATCAGGCAGCCAAAGCTAAAGTGACTATTAAAGAACAACTGAAACTGCATATTGATATTTCCATTTTACACAAGAATAAATTTCATTTTGCAGGTAGAGATATGAAATGGAGATCAGAATAAAATCCACTGCTACTGTCCCCACGTCTCACTTTGATTCCTTTGGGAAAGGTCAAGATCTGATTTATATAGCCCAGTGGGAACAAACAGTGATAACCAAACGCCAAAAGCACTTTATTTTTATTGATACTTTAAATTCTACTAACTCCCATTTACCTAGGGGTTGCTTATCTGTTTTGTGGATTACGCAAAGTCAGGGCAGATCTAGTTTATGTATGTTGGGCAAGGCACTGGAGCTACACGAGTGCAGTTTTTTTGCTTCCAGGACCAACATGAGACTTCAGAACTGCCTTTGCACGGTGCAGGATCTAAGGTAAGGAAACTTGTGGTCTTACACCTGCTACATAAAGAGTCAGTGGCTCACTATCACACCCCTGCAGACAAGAGCACTCAGGTAGACAGCTTCCTTAGGTCTGACACAGCCAGTGTGGAGGTAGTGCTAGAAAGAGCACTAATTGCTGCAGAACCACCTGGGGCTCAGTGCACTGTGCTCTCTGTTCAAGAAGGGGTCCTCTTTGTGTTTATTGGGCATTACACTGAAAACAATACTCCTTGTTGGAAGGCGCCAGCAGGCTCTCTGGTATCTATACAGGAATTGGCTCAGTTCCAGCAGGACTTGCAGTCTCTATCTTGATGCTGGCAGTGATGGAGCTGGAGTTGCTCCACCAGAAACCTTCACATGTTTCTGGATCTAATTTCTCTGTGCATATATTATCAGGGAGATAATATGGAGAACTGAATATAAAACAAATAGAAGAAGCATGTACGGTTCTTTCCCATGAACACACTGCTGAGTACAGGGAGGCTGCTCAGTCAGTAAAATTAATGACAGTAATGTCTATAAAGCATTTAGTCAAATGCCACCAATGAGGATTGGAAAGCTAACTGGTTACAAATAACAGAAAGGTGAAAACTGTATGGAAGGGGGCAAGTTGTCTAGGGTGAATGCCAGAAAATAGCTAAAGCAAGTAAGAAATTGGTGAAAGTAGGAGTTTATTAGGAAGCACTTCCTATCAAGATTATATATTAGACAGTGCTACAGTCTCCTCTGGGAAATTCTTGAATTATTTAAAATTTTACCTGATAAAGTGGTGGGGGAATATCAGTTGATTACAGAATGGAATTAATGAGACCAAACAGACCTTTCCCATCTCTAATTGCTACAAATCAGTAATCTTTGACTCCCCCTTGAAATCAATTCTTCTGTTTGCATCAGCTTAGAAAAAGGAAAAGAGAATTTCAGGACCATGTAGTGACCCAGTAAGCCTTCTCAAAGACATGTGTCATTCACAAAGCCAAGCCACGAACTAGAGGCATAGGAAACATCCCTATGGTGAAAAAATCGTTACTTAATAACACTTTGTTATAAGTAAGGTAGACCCCTGGGAAAACTTGCAGTTTCTGTAGTTGTATTTTTTTCTACTCCAGCCTTTTAAATCAATCTCTTTCTTGGAATTGACCTGAGCTTTAGAAATTGCTATGGAAATGCTAAGTAGTGAAGGAGTAAAAATACACTCAGTCTGCACATGACAGACTGTTATGCAGCGTGTACCTCACTGACTGTGAATTTGTAGGGCTTAAGAAAAACATACAGAAGATTTTCAAGTCTAACAATGGAGTTTTCAGTCTCCAGGGTGGTCCAGGTACTCAGTGAACAGCAAAGATGTAAGTTCACTGACCCAGAAAGGATTTCATACTCAGTGAATTGTAGAATATTTTCTATTTAGGTCCCTGAAGATAATGTAAACTGGGACTTTATCCCCACTCTACTGATGGGAAAACTGAGCCACAGAGTAGTACAATCATTGCTCAAGGCCACAGGGAATGGCATCTATAAAGCAAAGGCTTGAAATCAGGAACTTCTGGCTCACAGTTCCATGACTGGCCGTTTTCATTTCTGACTATCCTTTCATACAGTTGCTCTGCTTCAGTCCACAGCAGTGGATTTCAATGACTTTGTGTTTTTCAGTGCCTTTTTGTGAGCAGGGAAAAGGCTGACATGGATGCATGAGCCCCTTCTGTCACTGCATTTCAGCTGTGTCAACCTGGGATTACAGCTGGCACTGTTCTTTCTGCAGGCAATAAGATCGGAAAAGCACAAAGTTGTTGTTCAAGCCTCTGATCCCTCAGGCCAGATGTTTGCTCACTCTTATTGCGTGTGGGTATGAGAGAGAGACAGGGACAGAGGGAGAGGCAGGGAGGGAGAGAAGAAAGAGAATATGTTATAACAACTTAATTTGACCAGGAAAACTGAAACAGAACTAACCCAGGAGAGCAACGTAACTATATTAATGTCTGGGAGTTCACTGCACTCTGCTGTCTAGCAGGATTCTTATTTTCCAGTAATCTTATTTAGCCCGATTCTCCATTTTAGAAATACTTCTCCATCTTTCTCTGTACTATACTATATAGCTACATTATACATATAGATCATCAGATGACTGAAACAATAATAATTCATCTTACTCCAGCAAAGGAGAAATTTATCAGAAAATTTTGATGATACTGTTTATACTTGATACCTGGGCATTCACTCTAACACAGACCAGTGTACACAAACAGATGAGAACAGCTCATATTATTTGAGCTTTCAGACAGTTATGATAATCATGCTTGCATGAGCAGCTGTATACTTCAGCCTGGAATTGTTAGCAAGATCAAGGTATCAGGACACACCTGCATCTCTTAGTATTTATTACAGTTCCTGGAAAATGGTATGGTGATGATTTTAGCAGAAGCATGCTGGATGTCAAAGAGATACAAGGAAAAAGTCCAAGGAAAAGCTTGGATCCCCCTGTGAATGCAATACGCCTTTTTTGCTCCATAGTATCTCAGGGACAGGGACTCAAAGACCTGTGGTGAGTGTAAGAACGTACTGCAAATATTTAGGGAAATCCCTTGGCCCAGGGTTATTATATCAGATACAAGAAGGGTGAGAACAACTAGGTAGATGCACCAGTGCCCTATGGATACTCTATCTTGGCATACTTTAAGTCATAATTCTGACACAGAGCAAGCCTAGGTTTGGGGAATTGTAAAGCTCATCTCCTGAGTTACACTACATAACATACTACCATTGTCAAAGGTTAAGATGACTTTATAAACATTCCCTCTGTGTTGCAAGGTTTTCTCTTACAAAGAGGAAAGAACTGAGATTTGAGAATCAATATCATCAGTGGAAAAAGAATCAGAGAAATGAAGAAAAAACTAGAGATGCCACTGAATTGCCCAGGTTTTGTTTTGTCTTGTTTTAAATTTTGGCTGAGCAATGTGCTCACAATACAGTAGAGTAACTTCTATCGAATTCCAGCTGGAGAGGGAGTGGGAGTATTTCCACATGATCATGTCTCCCTGGATAAATTAATGAGGGAAAAAAGAAAACATTTACTTTCCAATGTAGTAATAGAAATGTAATGAGTGTAAATATGATACAAACACATACAGATTATGTGACTTCATATTTCAGATCACAAACCAAGCATAATACCACCGTAATTTTTTTTTTAGAACATCTTTTGTTGTTGCCATGGTGGGTTACTGTAATTCTCTGAAGCTTCAGACACCTGGCTGCTCTCCAGCTCAAGAAGCTGGTTAGATGGACAAACAGGCTCTGGGAGGACAGGACAGAAATCATCCCAAATCCAGGACCATTGGGCAGAAGTGCAATTTCGATCATTAAAGCAAATTTTCTTCTGATTTATTTGGTATTCACCTGTAGATTTGACATACTGGACATCTAGTCTGATTCAAGAAGATGTAAAAATTATGTTAGACTAATTCAACAGCATGCAGCAATATAATACATATCTTCGTTCTTTTGGACAGCACCGACAAAAACTTTTTCTCAAATTGTCAGTGCGTCCTGATAGTATTTTCTTTATCGAGGCTATACATAAGAGAAAATATTCTGGCTAAAGTAAAATTAGTGTTGCCTCTGTGGCATGCATTTGCATGTTAGAACAACCTTTCCTGTGACTGTTAGGTAGCAGTAATATAGACTGCTACATAAGAGGGCTTCTTACTCCTCTCATTTCCCACAGCTCAAGGACTATCTGTGGGATCCTAGGTGGAAATTAGATGGTCATGGCTACTTACATGAAGGCACTAATCTGTATGTACCCTTCCTTAGATAAACTTCTTTCAAATCTACTGCTGATAAATAATGTACTGTTTGTTCTGCCTGGTTATCTTACATATCTTCATAAAAATCATGCATCTCCCTCTTTCTTAATGCCAAGCTGACAGAAATGCAAGTGTTTGATAGACTACCACTCACATGGGTTTGAGGTGTTTGGTGAAGGTAAGACTGCAACTCATGTAGACTGAGTGCAGAATGTTGTAAGAACCTGAATCAATTTTGAAAAATTAAACTTCAACAGGAAGGATGAGTACTGGAAGTTGCAATATAGTCACTTTGTTCTTTTCTCTCTATCTTTCCTCTGTCCTCAAAGACAGAATTCGGAAGATAGAGAAGCCCTACAGCACTTCCATGCAAGTGTCTGGGATAGGGGCAAAGTGGAAACAAATCACAGCAACCTTCTTACTGTGGAAAAGCAAAACATGAAGTACACAGAAGTTAAACTGTGAGAGCATTGTCAACATTTATGTAACTTATTTATCATGTCAGATCTTACTGCATCATCAAGTATGGACAAATATGCATTAACATGGGTGTGTTTGCACAAATTCCAAGGTGCGTTTGTCTGTTGGTGACTTAATGTGTGTAGATTTATATCTCGGTGGATACAGGGGACCAAAAGTGAGTGTTCATATCATGTAGCCACACTTATCTGTTTTCCAACCTTATAAATATATTATAGATACTATGGCCCTGCAGTGACAAGCTACAATCAACTCTTGATTTCATCAACTTGTCATGCTTTAATCATCCCTCTTGGCAGATCTTTCAACATATGTCACAGTACTGCCTTCAAAATGCGCTTCTCCAATGTTGTTTTATTAACCCTGTCTTTTTATATGTTTTAGGCTCATTATGAAATGCGGTAAATCTGTCAAAGGCACTTTACATGTCATCTCCAATTCATGCTGATAGGAAGTATCTGAGAGCTCATTTAAGTCCCACAAAATGAGTGCAATATGAAAAATCAAAACCCACCAACAAGTGCATGAACCCTCGGGATCACATTAAGCCCACAGGGCTAATCAAAATTCAGTGCTCTTGTTCCTAACTCATTACCCACTCACAAGGGCATTTGGATAGGAAAATATTAAGACCACAGTGGGATCTGGCAGTACCACAAAGAAATCCCTTCAGCTTGCACATTAAGCAACGGGACTTATTAATGACTCCAAGTAGTCAAGTACAATATCCACATGCCTCTTCATAGAGACAGCTTCAGCCAAGATTCTTTCTGTTACCTTGGTTTTAGCAGCAGTGAGAAAGTGATCATAACAACCTCAAGTCATAAGGAGGGGAGGGAGAGCCAAAGGGACACAAGAAGGCAGAAACCAGTGTTGTGGGGGCTGGGGGTGGACAGAAGGGGGAAAGAGGCGATGTCAAAATCACTCTGGAAGAGACAGAGGGAATTTGGGGGAGGAGGAGCTAGGGTCTGCAAAGCAGAGAGAAGAAGTTACTTCCTCTAATAAGGCTCATCTACCAAACATTTGGAAATCACTGAAGTAGTACAACTCAAGTCGTGCACGAGTACTGTGCAGGGATAAGTACAAAGTTAAAAAGGAAGAACTTGTTGCCAAGACTCAGACATCCTAGTTAGTTCTGCTTTTGAATTTTCCTTGTGAATGTTTCAATCAGCATTAGACTCTGCATTACTGAACTCATGAGAACCAATAATCACAACATTGCATACTATTTCCAGTTTCAGAGCACATGTCAGCTGAAGAAATGATATGTATTCTTCTCTTCAATCCTCTAGTGATGCTACTATTAGATCACCAAAAATTATCTTCTCCTTCTTGGCTAATGCATTATAAATTAAAGCAAAGTTGTGAGAGGTAATGTCCCATATTAGGCCAATTGAAAACAGTTAAAAAATACAGACAAGCTTTCAGAAACATGAGACCTTAAAAAAAATTAGACAGAAAATGAAAATGTCACTGATGAAAAACCCAGGATTTATATTTCCAGAAACAAGACTGCTTTTTTCAACTGTATTGGACTGATTCATAAAGACTGTCTTCAGTAATCCTCCCTTGTTATAACCAATGACTATTACAGATGTAACATACTATTCCTCTGTAATTAAGGCACTCTTATTTCCTAGAAGATCAGTGTTAACTCTGTTTCACAAACAGGAGAGCTAAGTTACCCTCATTCAGATGGTCAGCAGGTAGAAAAACACAGAGCACAGAAAAGTTTGCTTAGTTCCCTTCTTTACTCTTGGGAAATCTACTGTCTCCTCATATTCAGCAGAAAGCCAGTGAGATGAACCCAAACCAGCATGCACAAAGAATCTGGATGCAACCTTGTGAGACCTCCTGTTTCAAGGACAAGATGGAGACTAACATATAAAAATCAGCAGTCATGGCTGGGAGTTGTTTTCTACAGCTACCCTCTATGCTTTACATCAAACAAATCCCTGCAAAATTTTATCTTTAACAACTACAACAATCACTGCATTATCTAAGGAAATACCTCATCATAACAAGCTCTTGTGTGTTTTGTGTAATTCCTTTACAAATAACCTTGAGCCTTGTCTATGTCCTCTTAATATCTCAGGAGAGGATCTCACTCTCTCCTCCTCTCTTTCTCTTCTGCCTGTCTACCCCCAACCCTCCCAATTATCTCTTGCTGTCTTCTGGGTGGTTATGTTTAATCTCAGGATTAGGCAGAAGCCTGCAGTTTGCCTTGAACAGCTTATCAGCTTCCAAGAGACATTTACAGGGAGAGAAAGACTCCAGTTTTGATAGCAGTAATTGTATTTAGCTTGTAAGATACAAGGCTATTTATCTCACGGCTGGGAAATCACAGAGGGAGAGAAAGAAAATGTTGCTGATAAAAACTAAATAAAACCAAAAAGAATGAAGAAATGAAATAGCACCCTCCTCAAAGTCCCTCCCGTAGAGGGATGTAGTGGGAAATGGACTTCATTGAACAAAAAGATCATGCCACTTGTGGAAGGAGATTGGAAATACCAAGGGAAAGGTGATAAATGGCTTGAGTAGGACAAGAAATTACCTGTTTAAAAGCAGACTATGAACTCTAGTTCAGTAGTCACAAATGTGTAAAACTTAGGGATTTGATTTGTAGAGAAGGGTATAACCATTTTTAGAGATACTGAGTACACTCCATTTAGACAGACGGAGCAGTGGTCATCCAACATATCTGATAATGAAGTCTCTGGTTTTCACAGCAACTTACAAAGGACCCACCATGGGCCATGGTGTATCATATAACAATTACTATTTAAACCAACTTCAGTTTCCTAACTTATTAAATGCCCCTTCCCTTCCAGATTTCTAGTTCAGTCCCCTCTTCTCAAAACAGCTCCGTGCTCCATTTCTCCCACTCCAAGAGCCTTGTGTAATCCCTGATGCTGACTTAACTCAAGTTCTGTTTGGCCTACTGTACTACTGCATTTTTAAAACACCCACAATAGTTTTGGGTGGGTATGAAAAAAAAAAAAAGATGGATTTAGATATTTTGAATCTTACTAGGCTGCAATCAATATTCTAATTTAATGCAATCAAAAGAGCATGCAAACAGGGCAGAGTTAGCATCATCCTACTGAGAAATACTCAGCGCTTTGTTAAAGTATCCAGTGGTCTTCAACAGCAATACAAAAGCTCCCATATTACAATTTGTATCCTTTTAGTTACAGAAGACTTTATTAAAAGAAGGATAAGATTGAACCATGCATATAATTCAATTGTATCAAAAGGGGAAGACCAACATAAATATTTCACATTTCCAGCACCCCCATAATTCCTTCTCTACAGTTAAAACAGATGAGATGACACATACAGTGTCTATTAAATCTATAATATATAGATCTTGTATATAATTTCAGCTAACATCACCTGCCTGGTACTAACCAAGCAATTTCAGGTTTTCCCACCAAGTAAATGAAAAATATATTGTACCAAGAGTCTTCGTGACTTTCACATTTTAGATAGGTAGGACAATCTAGACCACTATCACTTTAATCTGTGCTTCTGGAAAGCATTTTGTTTCAGGCAACGGGAGAAGAGAAAGAATGACTTTGTCTACTAGTACAGATGTAAGTCAGTGAAGACCTTACACTGGCATAAACCAGACTTGCTGACAAAGAAAATCATCTTATCTTTCCCTGTGCCTTGAATGACCATGTCCACTCACATGTGGCCTCCTTTCCTGGGCCAGTTATATGGTGAATGGCATTGGTAAGGTGATCCAGCTGAACAGAAGATGATAGAGAGTAGAAAACAGAAATTTGAGTATTTAAACAACATAAACATGGGTAAGAGTAATGAAAGAACGGGCTACTTTGTCCAGCTCCAGTTGTATATTACAGTAAGATCCATCTAAATCAGCATTTTGGTTTGAAGCAGGACCATGCCTCTAAGTATATCTCCCAATTCTCTCCACTTGCTACACTGTGGTTCACACACTGAAATGCTCTCTGAATACAAACTGGGTTTCTTTCAAGTGAAATTAAAACAGAAGCCATGCTCCAACTGTTCAGGGGCATTCAGTCTTAGGGACTGGAATTATTCTGAAGTAAACACCAGAACACACTTTGAGGTCTCAGAATCAACTTTTATTTTATAACTACACACTTATTGGGCCACGGTACTTATCAGAGCAGTCACAATGTCCATGGAGTTCTGCTGTCAAGAGCTAACTGTCCAGCTTCCTAAAATCCAACTTCCTCACAAATATGTACTTGAGAGAGAGAATGAAGTAGGGAATGAAATGTTTTTTCTTTTATTTACTGTGAACAAAACTCCAAATTAATGCAATTTGAAAGGGCAGAGACTCCTAAAAGAAGGCTGAGAGATCACTCAAGACAACAATAAAGGGGGAAAATATAAAATCTGCATTGAGTGGATGAACTAATGAATCCTGATAAGGATCCAGTCATTTAATGCTGTCCTATTTTTTATTTTTAAAATGCAGAAATAAAATCCAGGCTAAGTTCTCTTACTAAATCATGTATTTCTTTAACTGACAACCTCTTTCTGCCTCTCACCTCTCTTTCTTTAATCTTCTCCTTTATAATATTACTTCAATTAGACTTTATTTTGATGCACTGATACTACTTCTCTTCACCTTGTTTTGTTTCTTTTTCTATTGCAGAAAATATATTCAGTGCATGGATGAATGAACAGGAATATCATGCTTGTTTCAACGTACACTACAAATCTGGCAACACACTGGTATTTCTTTGCAGACAGTGTAAAGAGAAAAGAAATCTCCTGTTTAAGAAATAACTTAAAATTTAGGGACTGAGGTATCCCAGTTGTGTGTTAAGACAGAGGATTTGGTTTTAACCCTTCTGAGAATTTCTAACTCCTTCCCAACTTCAGGATTCTTAAATTAAGTCCTCCTATCCCACTGTAAAGTGCCTCCAATTTGATGGGTTTGCTGTAATCTGAAACAAAAAAATGTCAGAGGCTTCCTCTGCGTGAATCAGCTTTCCTATCTTACCTACATTTGGACCAAAATGACTCCTACTTCATCACTAAAAATATTTGTTTAGATCTAAAGAAGGCTTTCAGCAAGAACATATAAGCAAGAAAACAACAGTGACCAATTACAATCTGTTATCTGGGATGTACACCAAAGGGTGAAGGCATGCGAGACAACAGAAGAAAGGCAGTTATGGATTACTGCACTTTAGGGCTTAGAAATCTGTAAGTATTTGTAAGCAAAAGGTGTATATCCTGACTGAGAAATATGTTGTGATGATCAGCATCATGAATTAAGCATCAACGATTGGTTATCAGTACAATCTATAGAAAAATCTCATCTTATTATGTACTTGAGGGAGAGGAGAAAGGGCAAAACTAATGCAAATAAATCATAAGTGCCTCAATGGTTTTGGCTGAACTAATGCACAACAGCTGAATTGCAGATAGCAGTCTGAGTGCTAATGCTGCTATTTGCAATCACTCAGCTCCCATACGCTTTGTCTCGGATACCTGCACCAGGCCACTGTTTAGAGTCTTACTGTGCAGTAAGAAAGAGTCTGGCACAAACAGTGAGAGATCATCCCTAATGATTGGGATTATTTCAGTCCCAAATCTTAGCCAATGTTGGCTCCACTCCAATCCCTTCCTTTATAATTTCTGTCTAACCTGTTTCCTCACAAGAAAGCATAAAGCTCATTGGATGCTATAAAAACCAAAATGTCAGTTGCAGAATTGTAAGTTTGTTGCTTTTCCATTTTCCTTCCACTTCCTTGTCTTTTATATGAAGTTGCAAAAATACAGTCTTTCAGTCCCATTGGCCTAATTTCATTTCATTTCAATTTAACTGAAGACTATGTTTTAAGGAAAGCCAATATTCTCTCTCTTTGCTCATTTAATGAATATCCTACTTTTATTTGTACTTTCTATTGAGCAAGTAATTATGAGTCTAATGTACAGGTAATAAAACTCAGAGAGGAGCATGGAAATGACATTCAGAATGCAGCCTTGCTGCCTGAAGCTTGTATCATGTGTGATTAAGAAGATACTTCTGCTAGTTTGCAAAATTTGCAAACATTAGGCTGTAGCACTATGTAAAAAATCAAGCACACATTAAATTGTTCACATTACAGACAACACAGCATGCCCAAACATGCATGTGCTACAAATATAATGTATATTTTAAACACTACAAATAACTGTGTTTCCAGAAGTGAACACATCCTGCACATAAAATACAAGATTCATTAGCTATTATCACACAAGTTTGAAACCAATTGTAGTTTCAGCAGTCTCCAGCTGAAACATGCTGGATTACCCTAGGTTAACACAACCACAAAGCTTTCTACAGAGTTGAAACACTCACGAACAACAGTTTGGTCTTGCACTCAGTGTGAGAAACACTAGTGCAAGTTTGGTCTCTGAAAGACAACAAATTATTAATTTCAAAAGCTCCTGTTTGGTCTTCTTCTACACCATTATTTCCTCAGAAAATGGAACTAATAAGGATTGGTTTCCTGTAGTTATTGGCTTCTCTCATTGAAGCTTTTCCTGAATTTGAGGCATTCATAATGCCTCTTTATTATATGGATATCTAGCATTTTACATGAATTGAGATCAAACCACAGTTCTTTCCTCTGCAAGGGAAGGAACACTGCCCTCCTCCCTTGGTTATTTTCCCTATAATTATTTTTTTTTTTATTTTGCCCCTTTTTTAAATCCAGCTAAAATATCAGTTTGAATGAAATTGGAAAAAATTAGGGAGGCACATGGACACACACGAAGTCTGATCCCATAAACCTTATTTTCACAGGGACATGCTGAAAACTTCTCCATCTACAAACAGCCAGAAATTGAAATACATGCACAGAGAGGAAAAGGTGTCTACAATATAAAGGTGTCCTTTTCCCTTGGGGAACAGCTGCATATACTCAATACTAGCCCAGAACATAAGATTAATGCTGATTCTATAAAAACATATATGTTCTAATGAGAACGCAGGAATATCTTTAGCTAAGACAGAAGCAGAGGGTACTGAGGTATTCTCTGAGTGTGATTTATTTTCCTTTTTTAAAACAATCTCTAAAGCAATGAGCTGAATATTTTGTTTCTTTACACCAGGGACTTAATACAGCAGTAATAGAAGAAGAAAATTTATTCATGGGGTTTTTACTGACTATAATTGGCTGACAACTTGATCAGAGGTATTTTACCACAAAATAATTGATGAAAGGAGCAGAAGAAAGATGCTCAGTTGGGCCTACCCTAGCCATGCTTCCTTCTCTAACAAATGGATAACACAGCTAGAATCTAACTAAGCCTGTCTGTCATGGCATTCTTGGAAAGCAATTATTTCACAGAAGTAAGGACAATTATTAAAATACACTCTTTTGCATATACATCACCAAAACACTGACAAAGTGTCATGCTGAATATGTGGTAGAGATCACCACAGGACAGATCACTTATATTAAAATCTTTCTTGTGTACTTTCTGAGAGAGTGGAAGAGATGAAATTATTCCCTTGAAGTAATTTATTAGTGTGACATTACACCAACAATTAGGATATTTCTCATAATTTGAGGTTAAGTGGCTTGTAGTCAACTCCTACACAACTAGTAAATTGTCTCGTGATTATCACAGAATTCTTCCTTCTGTCCTGGGTCAGTTATGTACAACCTAGAAAGGAAGAACTGGGAGTTGCTTTGACTTGATGCTGGAAACCACCAAGAAGATCACAGTTTGATCTTAGACAATAACATGTGAATAAGAAGAATGTGGTTAATATTGGAATTCTCTCATTGTGCTCATCTTGTCTTTTGTAATCATCCCCATCACTATGCCTCAGCTATCTGATGCACTGTCAGCACCACATACAGCAATGTTATTTATTTGGAGTGAGTTTGAGCTTTTAGCATGGTGACATACAGGATCAAGAGGTGGTGATTTGCCAGTGGTTGGATAAAACATGGGATAGAGATTCAAGAGTCAGTTGTTCACTATTCCTGGTGGATTTAGAGTGATGATTTCCAAAGAGGTACTGAAAGATTCCACTGCATTTTTACCTAAAGTCAGCTAAGAGTTAATAGCTTTGGCTAGATTGTGTAGCTTTTGTATCTGCAAACCTAAAAGTAAAATTCAAGTGGTGAAAGATTATGAGGCAAGCATAAAGTCTGTTCAAATACTTGCAACTTAATCTTCCACATTACTTGTACTTCAACTCTATATCTGTTAATGACTGTGTCTTGGGTGTGGCTAGAGTCATCTCTCCTTTTTGTAGGATCTGTTAAAAACTTTCATCCCTTAAACAGAAAATATCACAAGTAGCAAAACTAAGTTTGTTGCTGAATCAGTTTGTGACTCTGTAGAACCAGGATACACTTAGAGACCTCTGAAACAGCAGGATCTATCTGCATCATACCACATAGTTGGTGTGCTTTCTCTTCCTAAGTAAAGGACCATACTTTGATTTTTAACAGACAGAATATGTGCTACCAGACTCATAAATTACTGTTGAGATAAAGCAACAAAGCTTTATATAGTACCCAGTTGTTGTTAAACATTTTTTTAAGATATGGATAGGCAGAAAGAGAAAAACAAAAAGAAAAAAGCATGTACCTGTTGGATAGTGTTCATTCACTGGCCAGCTGTCAACCTGAAGTGTGGCATTGCCACCATTTCTGGTAAAACGTACCACGTGGTATTTGCCATCATTTACAGGCGTGCTTTCCTCTTTAATAGAGATGTCCACTGTGCCAATATTGAAGACTACACCAATCTTGCCTTGCTCCTGAAATGAAAGAAATAAACAAATGCTTGTAAACAGGTGCCTATGAAAAGAATATTCTTGGCCTTCTAATGGGTAACTGTGCTGGTAGATGGCACTGAAGAATACACAGAAGCATCATTTTGAGCATTGTCAGGACACATTTCATTGGCTCTGTTTCAGTGCAAACATTGTCTTTCATACTCTGCAGCATTGACCTGAACATAGTGACTCATTTGCTGCCTTAAAACATCACAGAGGACAGGTGAGAAATCAGGCAATAAAAACAAGGAGATGTGGATAAATAGTTATTTGATCAACATCTCTACTGATTGGTAGTCACTTTTTCATTTGTCATCTGAAATGCAACCACAGGCAGGCTGTACTCCAGCTGTTCCACAAGCAGAATAACAGAATAAAACAAACAGTCACCACTCCAAAACAACTAACTGTGGGATCCAGCAAGGAGAATGCAGTTACAAGATGGACAAAATTAGAAGGGAGCAAAAATGTGATTGGCCAACTTTGTATTTATCACCTGAGGGAAACTAATTGCTCTTAAATGAAACAGAGAACACTCCAGACTTTCAAAAGGCTGGAGTAGCTGCGCTCTTATTTTTCTATGTCATACCCAATAAAGCAGTCCTTCACAGTGTTTTCCCAAAACTTTCCACCAGTCACTGACAAAGGAAAGAGCAGACAAAGGCAGTTGTACCAGCCATAACACTTCCTCTGCAACTCTGCTCGTGTAGTTCCAAGTAAGGACCAGGTTCAGTGATGTTAGGTTATAAAATACACACCCAGAGTATACTTAGGTTAGACATCCACATTTATTACTACTGTTTCAAACAGTGCCAGAAATTCCCATCACTGTATAATATACATTTAATTAGAATGCATCTTTAAGCTCTCAACAAGAAGAGGCACAGTATGCTGTTGTCACTATTTATGAAGGCATATTAGGTGTACTGCACAGATTCAACTCTGGTGAAGACAGACAGAACTAAAACGTATCATAGGAAATCAAGACACTTCCTAGCTATCCATATGATAAAATTGGCATTAGTCTAATCAACTGTCTCAACAGAGAAATCAAGGAAGAACCAACAACAGAGAGTGGAAAACCATCTCATATCCAAATATAGCCTCTTCAAAACAAAACTATGGTATACTAAGGGGGCAGAAGACAATTTTGTTACTACTATTACTTTACATACCTGTTTGTGGTCAGAAGACTCCGTCCTTCAGAGCTGTTACCCTGATTGACTTCACTACATTCACGTCAGCAAATCTCAGCAATAACAAAGAAATCTTTCCTCTTGTAGTTGAAGGCCACCTCAGATCACTCTCCTGGATTTAATTCTGCCTCCTGGTATCAACAGACCTTTTCCTTAAAACCTCCATAACTTTTAATTCTCACAGAGACCTTTCCTAATTCCTGCTTTACTTTACACATTTCCTCATACCAAATACTCACCACAAGATCCTTTTTCCAAGTTCCTCATATCATAAATAGTCTTCTTGTTTTGGACATTTTTTTCCTAACACCACCTCCCCTATTCTTCAGACTACAACATTGTTATCAGGGAAAAAAAATGGTCCTGTAGCTAAAGAGGTCATTAAAAAAATGGACTTTACTTTGACTACTGGAAATCTAGCACTAACAGTACATATATTGATACTATTTCTCATGGTAAATTTTAGACTCTGCTAAATGCATGCTGGATATCAACAGTCTCACATAAATTCACACTACTATGCTTTGGACAGACTTCCCTTCAAGATATCAATAATCTTTTTTTACTGTAACATGAGGTAAGTGGATTGCTGCTCCCAGCAGATGCATGAACTCAGATACCATTTGTAAATAATCAACCTTTCTTCTCTTAAGCTACTACAAAAATAAGGGAGTTTTCACTAAACAGAGAATTATTTCAGGCAAAACTATTGCTGGCACAGCTTTACCACTTCATTGACACATGAAGTAAATGATCTCCTAACACTGTTTCAGTGGACCTTTTGCTGTCAAGCATATAATTATATTTATCTGCATAGTAATTAGCAAAGAACAAGTGATTTATTTTTGTTCAAAGACTCAAAGAATGTTTATGACCAGATAATCTGGTTACTAACTTCATGTGGTTTTGCAAGGTGCTGTCTTATATTCAACCTCCTGCACAATCTCTCACACAGCTTTTCAATCACCATCAGTACATCAGTCTTCTTCGCAAACGGTGAGCACTCTGAGATTAGTCCACCTTGGTGAAGGCATAGAATAAGTGGCTAAGGTAAAGAGCTGTACCTTGCCTAATGGAGCAGATCACCACCACCACAGAGGAGAAAGGGATTCAGCAGAGAAAGCTTCATAGCTTCAAGCCCTACAGGTTTCAAGAGGCAGAGATAAAAACTGGGTGGTGGGAAGTTTAGCTAATCTCCCCTTGCAGAAGGAGAAAACATATCTGGTCTTTCTTTTGAGGAAAAGGAAATAGCAGCTTTTGCCATTCCCTTTCCCCATGCTTTAAGGAAAAACTCTATTTAAAGAGCTAGTGATAACCCATGGATAAGAGGAAAAATTGGGAAAGAGATAAGATTCTGGAAGCAGAGGACTGCAAACTGCCAGTGGCCGTAGGTCTGCTGAAGAAAGGAGGGAAATGAGCAAATGGATGCCCTCCCTATCCCAAGCAGATTGCCACCCTCTCCCCACAGCCAAGGAAATGGCCTTTCTCTAAGCTGCACAACACTGTTGCAACTGAGAAATGCAAAAATTTGTCTAAAAAAATAAATAATTATGGGCCTGACTGAAGGCCTAATACAGCTCTCTTCAGTCCCCTTCTTGGGCAGAGCTCCCTGTGACACTTTAAGATGAGTTTTGCAGAAGCACAACTTTGTGCCAGATTTTTATACTCTTATTTGGACTGAGTAGGAACTTGTCATGAAAATGGTTCTGTTCCAATTACCCAGATAAAACACAATATAATACAATACTTCAAAAGCAGGGCTATTGAAGCCAAAACGCACACACAGACTTCAAGATATAGTTTATTCATGATATTTTATATCTCTAGGGCACCAAACGCTATGAAAGAAGCAACAATTAGTTTACACATTCCTGGCAGGAAAAAAAAGTAAAGCAAAAGAGAAAGAAAATCCAACAGCAAAATACAGTGGCCATGGACAAAGGGGAAAAATCCAGGATTTATTTTCAAGATCTATTCAATTCCACAGTTTCCTACACTACAACACCTCATTAAAAGCAGCTTTAACCAAAACCTACCTTACTTCTAAATCTGAAAGACAAGCTTTACTGTCAAACTTTAACACTTCATGATGGATGTGACCTTTAATTCCTTTGCCTATACATTTAGCTAGTAGACTCTCTTTCCACATTATCAAACACAGGTATTAACTAGACCAGTAAGTATGTGTCAAAGAATGACTTACCTCTGAGTCACTACCTGCAACGTTTATTTTGCAGGTAGAGAAAAAAATCCTAACCATACAGCAAGGGAAAAGCTGAATACATAGCCACACAGGCTAATCAAGTTACCTGCTCTGAAAGGGCTCAAGAGAATTTTAACACATACTGTGCATTTTTTTCATCTCTGCATTGGTATTCACTGGGCTACCCCAAACACTTTTCATGAAAAGGTGACCAGTAATTAACCTTTTTGAAACCTCCAAGTGACATCAAGTGCTGGCACTATACTTTGGAAAACTGAGAATAATTTTATTTATAAATAATTAAGTGAACTCAGCATTCAATGTCTTTTACTTCTCCCCTTCTTTACTTAAGGCTATTGTGCCAAAAATTTATCTTTTGCTGATTTGTCCCATAAAATTGCTGCCCTCAAAAGCCACATTACCTTTTCCTCAGTTATAGTCCTTCTGGAGACAAATTTCTGCCACGATGACTCTAACACTTTAGGCAAATAATTGTGATCACGTAATGGCATAAAAGAATGCACAAGGCCTCACCTTGAACTCTGTTGGACACCATGTCCTTCCACAGGCTCTTGGCAGCAGTTTCTTGTTATACACACTGCTCCCAAAACATTTTGAACATCATTAAATTATATAGGGGCTAATCTATGGCCGGGATCAGGAGATCTGTAGCCTATTGCTTGCCCTTAAGCGTTCTTTCACTTTGGGCAACTTTTTCTTTTACCTTCCCATGAGACAGATTCTTCATTTGTGACAAGGGTGATAATTACGTATTTTTCCAAGCTCTACAAGCCCTGTAACCAGGATGTAGTTTACTTAAACGCTGATGAAACCCTGACAATCCCAACCCTTTCAGCCCTGAGAGTGGCTGCAATCCAAGAGGGGCGGGTCCTAAGATTTTTTCAGCTTCTGTCTTCAACTTGCCTGAAACCCATTCCTTTCATCTGAAGGGACTTTGGGAACATTTCTGAGGTCTGTCATTTTTGCAGGTGTGGTTTTTTTCTTTTGTTTCTCCCCACCCAAAGAGGACTAGAGCCTGTCTGCGTCCAAATTGTCAGGCCTTTGTTTTCTCTGTGATGTGCCATGTCTTTACATTTTGAAGGCATCTGTCTATAGCAGACCGGGTGAAAAGAAAGTCAAATGAGGCTGGCAGTGGTTTTGTAAAATGAGCAGTTGGAGTGCATTAGAAAGGACACATACATAAACAGCCACATGCACTGTGTGCTCTGAAAAGGGCTTTACCTTTGGGTCTTCTTTTTCTTAATCTAAAATTCAAATCACCCAGACTGAAAGTGTACAGCTGTTCCCTGTGTGCAGAAAGCATTTAATTTCAAAAGCCAAGAGAGAGAACCCCAAGCATCTCAGCTGCATCGATATGAATCGATAGCAATTCTGAAGAAACTTGATTCTTACTGATGCAAGTGGAAGCAGACTTTATCCCAGTATTTTTGTGTTGTTTTGTTTCTTCTTCTGAAACTATATGTAAAATAAATAAATAAAAAAAAGCATTTTAAAAACCTAACTGAAATCCAACTAGAATCCCAGGATAACTGTGTTTTCTCACACTCATTTTACTTCATAATTTTTTAATAGTCACTACTGTCCAGATCACCCCCATCTCCTGCCTTGGCTGGTTCCAGCATGACTAGACATCAGCCCAAACCTGGCAGTCAATATTCCTAGTTACTGCTTCCTGAAAATCACTGCTGATTTTGCTGCTCTCATTTGAAAGTGATACAAGCTCTCTCAGTAATACAACAAGCCATTTCGCACTAAAAGAAGGTTTTGTAAATTTTTCTTTTTTTTTTTTTCTCCCCACAAATGCCACATACATACACTTCAACTCAGATACCCTCTAAAACCAGGAAAATTGCTTCGTTTTCTTATAACCCCAAGCACTGCTTTTGCTAGAATGGATGTCTTCTACTTAGGGTCCTCAGACTTGCAGTCTTTGTTTTTAAAAAGAGACCAAACTTTTTCTCCCTCTTTGGATTTTTTCCACTTTACTCTTTAAGTCTCTCTTTGCTTGATTTCATTTGGGGTTTTTCTTTGTTTGTTTGTTTGTTTTTTTGCTTGTTTTCTTGTCTGGTTGTTTTTTATTTTTGATTTGCATCAAACTTGATTCTGGATGTTAATCTAGGTTGTTTCATAATTCACTTTTTGTGGTCTGGGGGACTTTGCACAATAGTGCTAAGTGTAGCAAGGTATCCAGGAGTACTGAAGGTATAGATGATATTCCACAGAGGACATTCACTAATTACTACAATGACAAGTCACTTTATGCAAACTTTCACTGTAAATAGAAACTCAGAAAGTTCTTTACTGATTAAGAAGGTAGTAAAAACCAGTACTGTGCATAGAGGGACTTTCTGAGCTGCAGCTGGAACTAAATGCATGGCTGGACAGGCCTTTTGAGGATATGTATATCAAAAGATTTAAAAAAGGGAAATATTAGAATCTGTATTCAGCACAGAGTATAAGGCAGTTACTTCTACTCCACTCTGTCTGGTCCTATTTAATGCCATGTTTAATACTACTGGGAGATAAGTCAGAAATCAGAATTCAATATATCAGAACTCTAAAGTTGGATAACGGGAGAGCTTACTGGATGAAGTCTTCCTTCAGCCAATTAACAATGGCAGAAAAAGCATGCTAAAGATCCAGTACGGCCACTCTGGCAAATACAATAATCAACAAAAGCAGCAAATGTTGTTAAAGAAATGACAGGCACTGAAACTCACTTGACTTAGAAGCTTTTTATCAGGGTTCCAACACTTTATTTTACTTAATCTGGAAACAAGAAAAAATGTTATTAGGATGAAATGAAGTACATAGGCTTGCTCATTTGGGATGATTTTTGAGAGATATTGTAAGGAGCAGTACATCTTTTTTTGTTATATACTGCTTGTTACTGCTTCTTTAAGGTGTTGAACTAAATTCACTAAGTGCCAGTTACAAACCTTTTTATCAGAGAGAATGATACACACAGAGGACAAAATAAATAGAAATTATTACCCTCAGGGCCGTGGTTTTTAAGAGAAGCAATTATCACAGATACATAATTTATAAGGCTAAAAAGTACAATTCTTATAATCTAGTCTGCTCTAAAATTTTATACGAGGCCATGTATCTTGTCTGAATTGATTTTTTGTTAAACTATAGGATATATTTCAGAACAACACTTATTTGTGATTTGAACATTTACAGTTTGAGGAAAGAAGCCTCAGAGTCCTTGCATTTGCTTCTTTGATGAGATTAGCCCACTGTTGGACATTGGCCAAAAGGCAATGGAATGTCAAGAATTATGAAAGGAAAAAAGAAGAGTGTAGAATAAGAAAATATCTGTTAAAAGTTAGTGGTGCACCTTTGACTTTAACTCTTGAACACAGTACACAGATCTGTACAGGTTTCCTCAAAAAGAAAAAAGAGGAAATATAAAAGGTTCAAAAAAAGTAGAATCATAGAATAGAATCATAGAATCATTATGGTTGGAAGGGACCTCCAGGGTCATCAAGTCCAACCTTTAGTCCCCCACTTGAAACTGTATATATAAACCCATAAAAAATAGAGATGATTCAGCATTACATTTTTTATAACTCAAATCAATACAAACATGTAATAAAATCATTTGGTTTTAAAGTTTAAGCAAAGATTTTGAGATGGTACCTAACTGAGTTGCACGGCTTACTGTCACAGGATGTTTCAGAAGTCTAGGATACATTCAAAAATAGACAAAAGAGATTCATGGGAGTCAATTAAGAGCCATTGAATACAACAATGTGAATATAACCTCCTGCTCAACAGTTACTTCAAAACAGATCAATACTGTTTCTTTTAACTTGTATTTCCTATATTGAAAAACCATCTAGCATCATACTTCTATAAACGACTTGTAAGACTGTGATCAAGTCAAAATTTTCTTGAAGATTCTTCCTGATTCTTATTCCTTTTATAAAGTGTTGAAACACTGAAATTGGCAAAGATTAATGAGAATCTAATCTTTTCCATTGAAGGTTTAGAAAAGATAGTATAGATAAGAATCTGCCAGGGCCAGGCTGCTGTATTTAGTCCTGCCTCAGAGCAAGACAATTGCTAGAACAGATGAATTAAGGCTCCAGCTTAATCTTTCTGTGCCTGCTAACACTTCTCCCAGCTTTTCAGAATATAAGGGAAAAGCACTTAGTTCTTTGAGTTTCTCACTTGAAAGCAGGTTTTCCAGTCTTTAATTTAATCTTCCCCATGCCCCCTGAAACTTCTTCAGTTTACGAAAAACTTTTCTTCAAATGTAGACAACAGAAATTTTTAACTTTAGTTTACAGAAATGACACAACCACTTTAGTTTATATGTTCAAAGGCCACATTGTATCTTTTGGCCACAGTCTTGCCATGGGGACTCACCTCTGACACTTAATCATCACAACCAACAGTCTTATCCAGGAGCGCTCTTTGGGACTGTTCTCCAGGTTGAAAGATGACCCCTACTCCTTATTTTGAGATTCATAACATTATTTAGATCAAGTAAAGTTAATACCAATTTCCTCATTAAGCACTTACCAAGCTATCCAAACTTTCTTTCATTTTTTGTCAGCTGTCTCTTTATATAGGGCTCAGACTATTAGACAATACTTTTTTAATGGTGTGTACTACAAGAAATTGTAGCACAGCAATAAAGTGCTACTAATGCATGCCTTATTTTCTCCTGCTCTTGAAATTACCTTTTTTTTGACCAAGCACACTTGCAATACCACAGAAATGCTGAGTTACCAGTAGAATGTGAAACTGCAGTTCCTTTAACAAATTCTTCTCTCACTTTACATTTACCTTATCTCCTTCTCTCCCTTCATCTTTCCCTTTTTCAATCTTTGCCTTTTGTCTAATAAAAGCTTATTTTATAAACAAAACTATCCTGACCTCAAGTCAAAAAAATGGACAAGCAGCTCAATTCTGTGACAACTCCGCCCGGGTCATGAGTGATTAATTCAGTACTACATCGCATATGAGATAAAATTTCTTTTCCACTTCTACTGCTGCTCTGTTGTATCTTCAAAAAGCCACTTCTGTTTCTCTCTGTCCATTTTGTCTTTTTATACCATGAAGCCACAGGCTTATGCAAAGTGTACTTGCATATTATCTACCGCAAGAACAAGCAACTTGCTCAAAAACAGAGATCTTCCAGCAGAAAATATCTCCATCCATCTCATAATGTCTCCCTTGGAGTTTTAATCCACTGGGTAACACTGCCAACAATTTACGCTGACAGAAGCTAAAGTGGCACTTACACAAAATGAGGCATCAAAGATCTGATACTTCTCGGCAGCACAGAACAAACCACGTACCTTAACTACTAGGCTTCCTTATCAGGAGTGTTGGTACAATTCTGAGATGTCTGTGGGCTGAAGGCACAGCATATATCACTCTGTAATAGCAATCAGGGCTGTCTCTCTCAACTCATAACCCTCAGAAAAGTGAGCACTTGTCAGGAAGATGGCATTAAAAAAGCACACTGCTGCCTGACAGGAAAGGTGATCACAAATACCAACTTGCCACTATCCAATTAACCCAAGTACAGTAGATATAGAAGTGCAAGGGCTGAAGAGGCTTTGAACAAAATTAATCTACTTAAACTTGGTTTTGCCTAAAGTGTATTTGTAAACTCTATTCTATCCTTAATCATGAACAGTACGTGAACATTGAAGTATAGGAAACATATTTCTAATGAAATTATCCTAATTACCCAAAATAATTTACTACTTTTAAGATTTTAATGACTTTTATGACAGAGCACTATTTGGTAAGGAACAGTGGAATATTAGCGATGGAAAAAGAAAAGAGAAGCATGCAGTGGTTTTGAACAGGTCACAAAGGAGGCCACCAGTACCATTTGTGTGTTGGAAAAAAGAGACAAAGATAAATGACTTGCCAAAATTTTGCAGGAACTGGAAGTGACAGAAACAGAGCAAATAATTAAAAAACTCCTCTAATTCTTAGGTCAGTACCTTGTCATTTACATTACCTTGACTTTAGTGCTATAGAACACTTCAAACATTCACGTTTTATGTATGCATAGGACATACTAACTACTAAATAAATTCACGTAGAACCCCCTCGTTTTCCTTGACAGCCTTTATATCTAGCTCAATGCATGTTTTTCCATGATTCACTGTTGGAGGATCTCTGTCTAGTATTTTGTGGTGCCTATTTCTAGGCCCTTCAACCTGAACGCCTCTACCCCCAGAGTGGCACTTGGCCCCTCCAGTCTCAAAGGCATTTTTACACTTATCTTCACCAAAAGTCAAAAGGCTGCTTCAGTACCTAGTTGGAACCAGCACCTTACACAGAGCCTGAATTTTCCTACAGAGAAAAGATGAGAATTTTACTGAATCCCAGATGGCCACTGTGAAAAAGTTACAACTTGGCCATTTGCATATTTGTTCGGTGTTGTAGAATTTGCTTACTGTAAAGCTGTTTGGCAAGAAGGTATCAGCTAGAGACCTGTGCCAAGGTTGTATTATGTTGGTTAGATCTGAACTACTGATGTCAAATTGTAACTTGATTATTGAGAAAGGACATCATTCAGAAAACCAAATTACTTCCAGGACTAATTTTTGGCATAGTAGATGTAGAAGGAGTAGAAAGAAGATTAATGTCACAAATTCAGCTTTTGTTTCTCTTTCTGGTATCTTTTCCTCTGTACCTTCTAGAAAAAAAAAAAAGAGATGTGGACAATCAATATATCAAAGGAAACTGCTTTCTTAGGACTGTGCAGAAGGCCTAAGCCTACTGCAATCCCAGCTGCCCTTGGATGATGAGGGTCATCTAGATTCTCTAACGCTTTGAAATCAGTGGGAGAGAAACCCAAGTGAATTAAGAGGATGCACTCCTTGACTCAACTTCCCTCTCCGTATGGCAAAACGCTCATTCACATTAGCTTCTGCAGGAAGAAGCTATGTTTCATGATGATTAAGGGAGTGGAACATCTCCCTTATGAGGAAAGGCTGAGGGAGCTGGGGCTCTTTAGCTTGGAGAAAAGGAGACCGAGGGGTGACCTCATCCATGGTTACAAATATGTAAAGGGTGAGGGTCAGGACGATGGAGC